>JAQFYQ010003444.1:0-10673 GCA_034694885.1 Buchholzia appendiculata
GCCGTGCTGTGGCTTGGCTGGTGCGGACGTGATGGCCGTGGGCAGAACGCCACAGCATGCACGTGCTCTGCCTTGACGTCAGTCCTGTAGTGCATCGAGACCTCCTCGGCGACGTCCTTCGCAATCTCCCTGCGGTCGACTTCCGTCTTCAGGATCCTCGACAGGATCTTCGCGATTGAGCCAGCGATACAGGCCGCCAGTCTGACGCAGTCAATCTGCTCTCCTCCCTTCTTGGCGGCTGTTGCTTGGGCGACGGTCTTGACTACCGAGTACTACCGACCCCGATGCTGGGTTCCTTCAAATTCCGACCCCTGGACATTTTCAGCCGAGGTGGGGGGGTCGTCACACCCTCCAGGGCGTCGAACTCCCAAATCCCCCCGGCAAATCCCACCCTGTTCATAAAATAATAACAAGGGTTAACATCTATTACCCTATCTATATTAGATTAATACATGGAAACGCGAGTTGTTCATCAGCTTTGATAAGCTACAGTCTTATCGGATAACGATGCAAAACGATAACCGATTACGTATACATCAGCAATTCTGTACATAGAACTGGCAATCGTATGTTTTAAGGAATTAATTACACAAAAATAATTTTTAAATTCCTAATTAATTAAATAAAATTAGTAAATATTTATGAGTAAATGAACGTAAAGAAACGCGTCGTGATAATAGTATGATAATAATAAGTATGAGATGATGAACTGATTACTCGGTTAGTTCACTGTGGGATGAATCACGCGTGATTCAGTTATTTATGTCCTAATCTGTACGGTAGTGCCCACAGTTGATGGCTCTCCTTTACTTTAGTACAGTCCATGAGAAAATGTCAGCAAGTAGGGAGGGGTACGTGTCCAAAAAATTAATTGAAAAGTTTGTAACTTAATAATTGTAAGCTGGCAAAATGTTCTTTAAGCCCAACCACAACCACAGCCCGACCTGAACCCTAACAGTTTCCCATGCAATATATGAATGTGAAGGTAAACCCACTTGGAAGGAGAACCACACCTTCGTTATTCGGAGGTTGGGATAAGATTATTTCTAGTGAACCGACTATCAGTCCAGAAGTTTGTTGGTTGGTTCAGGGCGCTTATTTGTGACGAAAAAGAGTCGTCAAAATTACTAAAATTCTTACGAGTGTATGAACTCATAATATTGCATGAATACTAAACGAATAATATATTGTATAACATGCACACCAAATGTAAATTAATTTTACAAAAAGAAGCTTCACTGTAGTAGTTCAATAAAGTGCAATAAAGTACACAATGCCATTGGCGACAGCCTTGGGCTAGAAATGCCTCGAGGCCGATGCGGGTCCGATGCAGTGCTTTCGAGGCTGAAACCAAGGCGGAGGCAGTGAACCGTGACCGAGGCAGTGGAATTTGAGGCCGAATCGGTAAGAATGAGCCTCGAGGCAGTCTCGAAAGGAGGCAGCATATTATAATTGCTTTGCTTTGGTAGAATTAATTAGACTTTGCTAAGTTTTCTTTGAACTGTGCCATCACATTTTTCATTAAGTTTGAATGGAGTGATGAATCTTTTATGCTTCTGCTTTGCATAGTTTTGCAAATATGATGAATGCACATTCAATTGGTTTTTCTTGTAGTAGTTACCGTCGTGCAGGTTAGGACATAGAGAAATGCACATGACGTGACGTGCAATGTGACATGATGCCTCCGCAGTCGGCTTCTTCAGAAACTAAGGAAGATCTTGCCTACGCCGATCAGATCATAAAGGATCGATGGAAAATCGTAAGCATATTTCGCATTTGTATAGTCTTTACCTTGTATGCATTATTATTCATGATTACATAGCGACTATTGTTATGTTAATTAATGCGATGTATGTAGTTGCTGATTAGAACTGTGATCATTAATTAGTTGATACGATCAGAGTTGTTAACCAATGACATCTACTTGACTTTCATGCGTTTGATCCTGACGACTGATTTATGTAAAATTCCTCCGAGTGCTCCGTTTAGTCCGTTAGCATATTTTGAAATGCAAGCTTGACCATTGCGAGTGATAATCGGAGGCAATTAAAGGATGGAGTTCGGAGACGATAGAAGACTAGTCCTGATCAGCGTGGTATTTTAAACTCCGGCACCTCGTTTGCTGACCCCGGCATCTCCACAAAATTTGCGACCCCGGTGGGGTTGGAATTTGACCCCGGCACCTCGGAAAAAGTGCCGGGATCAACTTCCGCCGCCAACCCCCCGTTCGACGGCAAATTTCCGCGTCCACCCACCCCGCTCGTCGGAAAAATTTTTGCCCCCCTCCCTACTCGTGAGGTTTTTGTGTTGACCCCGGCACCTCAGAAGTGACAAATACCACGCTGCGTAGTATTGGTTCCCGTCTCATGACCTGGCGAAGGCTGTTTGAAGCGTGGAATGACCTGCAGCTTTATGGTTGATATGTAGAACCCCTTGCTGTGATGTCTGTACGGTATCTCTTGTTCTGTGATGTATTTGTTGTATCGTATCGTATCTCTGTCCTGGTTAATGATGTAATAACCTGTATCCAGGGGTGTAATATGTTGCTAAAATTTGAGCGGGAGGCAAACAACAATTCTCTCAAAATTGTGCTAAAATTAATTTAAAGATAATTTTTGCCTGTTGAGGGAAAGTCTGGTTGAGGGTCAAACCACTTGTTCGTATGTTTAGGAGGGGCATGCTCAGTAGTTATTTGTATACATCTTTGTGATTACTACTTAAAGTTGTCTGCTAACCTAATCTTAGCATATAGCATTGAGACAACTAGTCTTGCTGATTATGGCAAGATCTGGGTAGCACAGGTATGTCTGTGCTATAGTAATTTTAGCATTGTAGATATTAGTTGTGGAAATAGTTTTAGCATTGTAGATATTAGTTGTGCAAATAGTTCCAGCATTGTAGATATTAGTTATGCACTCATTAATTTGTACTGAATGTACACTGTACATTTGTAGAAAGAAGTCTTCCAAGTCGCAAGTTTTAAAAGTAAATAATTGTTTATTTTATTCATGTATAATTCATGAAAACAATTATCCGTATTTTATTCATCCAAAATGAGACATACAATGAGATTAAAAGTCACTTGGTATCCTATATCTTGATCTGTTTTGTCCTATCGTCTTTACGATGATTTGCTAGATTTTATGCACAGGATTCTTGCCATTCAGTATGTAGTTCCTTCAGGTAGTTCACCCAATTTTGTTAATTGATAAATTTGATCTTTTGTAACTTTGACTAACCTTGCTAATTTGTCACGGCATTCACCTGTGATCGAGTAACCTCACTAGGCATGTGAGCATTACAGTTCAGAGCCTATGTAACGCATCGGATCAGCCTGGATGCCCCTGAACATTGCCCCAGTAGGCAATCACTTAATAGTTCAGAAGCTGCATGCATGTGATTTATATCTTTGCTGTCTGTGAAAGGAGTTGAATGCCTACCTTGTGCAGGTATTGATTGAGCCGTCTGTTTACTGGACTGTAGAGATATAGACCCTCTTGTATATTTGACCCTCTCCCTCTACTTGTATACCTCTGGTATGCTTGACTATCTCTACATGTATGCCTCTTGTATGCTTGACTCTCTCTAGATTTATGCCCCTTGTATGCTTGACTCTCTCTAGTTGTATGCCCCTTGTATGCTTGACTCTCTCTAGTTGTATGCCTCTTGTATGCTTGACTATCTCTGGATGTATGCCCCTTGTATGCTTGATTCTCTCTAGATGTATGCCCCTTGTATGATTGACTCAACATGTACATCTTTGTTTGCTTCTAGACAGTTTCTAATGTTATAATGTGTTTGAGCCTGTGATGCAATAAAGCCTTTGTTGCGTAGCATCGTTTCTCTCTTTTCGTCGCTCTGGTACAGGGTTTAATTGTGTTCTGTTTCGCACAGCAATAGAAAGTCGGATCATTCAGTATTATCATGTGTAGCAACTTTTTTGTCGTCGTGCATCTTTCAAGCTATTTATTGTCTACTACTACTGTGTTGCTTTACTACTATTCTAGTTGCTCTAGCTCTTTGTAGCATCTAGCTCTTTGTAGCATTTGTTGACGTATTCATTTAATAGTGAGATTAATTTCTGTGTTCTTTGTTTATTATTGTTATTTTCGTAATTTAAATGCGTAGCAACAGATTGATTGAAGGGAGAGATAGGGAGAGAGTGGGAAAGAGCATGTTGGATGATGAGTGAAAGGAAGAAGTATGGTCTAGAGAGAAAAAAGTAAAGAGTGGGCAAGTAAGGAGTTTTAAGAAATGGAGAATGAAGGGAGAAGAGAGAGTGAGAGCATTCTTCGTATTGTTTCAGTTTCTAGGGTCACAATTTATGATTTTTTGTAAGCAATTATACGAGGTGATCATGCAGATATTGCTGAACCAGTGACTTTGATGTAATGTTTGTTTCTACTTGTGTTGCACATCTGTTTTGCACCTGCTGATTTATGTTGTTTATACAGTGTACATTCGCTGTTATATGTAATCTATTTATTACTACTATTCTATACATAACTGGCATTTATTTGTTGGCATTTCAAAATAAAATACTCAAAAACAAGTACAGTGTATTGTTTATGCGGAAACTGCATAATTAAACAGACCCAATGATGTAACCATTTAAATATCTCCAATAACATTTACATAATTTTAATCACCAAATAACTTCAATAATTATCTAGTACGTGTATTATTTATGTATGTTCAATGTGTAATTTAATTTGTATTTAAATACTAGCATATTGTTCAATATATTCAACTTGTAGAAAATAGTTCATATTGAAGATGCCTGTTGAAGGAATGAATCCTTTATTTTGGCACTGAACACACTACTGCAACAAGGAGCTTGCTGTCAAAGGAAGTTAGGGATTAGGGAGGTTTGCA
The DNA here is from genome assembly GCA_034694885.1 of Buchholzia appendiculata. Lineage (NCBI taxonomy): Eukaryota > Metazoa > Annelida > Clitellata > Enchytraeida > Enchytraeidae > Buchholzia > Buchholzia appendiculata. The sequence continues at coordinate 4,876 of JAQFYQ010003444.1, forward strand.
TTTATGTGATCTCCGCCCTTTCATTGTGAACGTTGACATGTTTGGATGAGGCAATTAGAATAATTGATGAAGGCAACTGATGCTTTACATGGTAATAAATACTTCAACATCATTACTTGCACTGTCGCGTTGCACAGCTTGGTGCTGAAAGCTTGTATTACCGTACTGTAGAAGATCCAGGTCTAATCTGTTGTACAACAAGTGTAATTACTGGCGAGAGGTTTGTGTAACAACGTGTAAACAAATGCATCTAGTTACGACCTGTTAATTAACTGCCTCACTATTCACGAACAAATGCGCAAACAGTCAGAACCTGATTAAGGGTTTCGTGTTTCAACTTGTTTGTCACATTTTCCTGCTTACCTGACGTTATGCAACAGTTTAAATATCATGTAAAATAAACCAAATGGAAGTCGTTTAAATATCATGTAAAATAAACCAAATGGAAGTCCAGTGCTGTGTTTTAATGAATTAGTTTAATTACTTGAATTACATGACTGGCCAGCAGTGCAGTTGGCTCGCCATGTATCTTCCCTTGCAGGATTTGGCACAATATAGTCGAGGTGTGCTGACGTGCTGTTAAACCCCAATCAGTCCGTCAAGCTGGATAAGTGATAATGTAGTGTGGCAATGGTTATGCTGAATTGTATCATTGCAATGAACTAGTGTGTTTATTGCAAGGATGAACATTCTCTGCCACATATCTTCTGTTGAAGAAATGTTTGTGATGTCTTGTCCAGACGTGTCATGACATCATGAAGTGGAAACCTGTGAGTCGTTTGAAATATGTCTAACGGAAACGTTGATGCAGTGATGAGGCTGATTGAGATATACATATACTGTATATAATATTCTGTCTTAATTTACTAGTGTTTATTCAATGTTGACATTGAAAACTACATTTAGAACAATAATTGTGTTAAATTGGATCCTTTTTAGCAACCAAGCTAAGCTGATATGTATCTAGTCTGGAATCAGCTGTATCATACATGTAGTCTATTGTTGTGGTGTATACTTAAATATTTATACAATGTACATATGGAGAGTGTATGAATACTGCATGTACAGTGTTTGCAGCATCTTGTACATATTGTTTGTACTTTGTACATAGGTTTGTTTCTGTGCATGTGTGTGTGAGTTGTACTGTGCTTGTACTTGCCGCTGTACTAACTATGTATTGATGTACTAATTATATATATTATCGTTCGTTATCGGCTCCATAATCTGTATATAGATTTCAATGTGTTGAGTTTTCTTACAAGTAATGATCAATGACAATTAGTATTGTAATGGATAAGTAGGCCTAATGTAAGAAGATATAGGTACAAGATTTGAAGAGTGATGATTTAATATAATATTATTATTGGTATTACTGTGATGCATAAAGTTCTTGTATTTAATGTGTGATTGCGAGCGCTTAATGTGTGCTTAATATGGTTTGATTTGTGATTGAGATGGATTGAGCATGTGATTACGATTTATTGTTATGTGATTGAGGTGGTGTGATATGTGATTGAAAGAGCATGATGTGTGATTGAAACGTTTGATATGTGATTAATATCATTTGATGTGTGATTAAGATGATTTGATATGTGATTAAGTTCATTTGATATGTGATGGTTGGGTTAAAGCAAGCCAGTGATTGGCTGTAGTCACAGTGTTTAACATAAGTGTTAATCTGAGCAATTCAAATACGATTAAAATTTAATGCAATTTAATTTAGATCTATATTTAGTTGTTAAGATTGTTAAGTTTTCTTCATCATATGCCCAGCTAGCCTTGTTGGCTCTAAACTTCTTGTTGAGCTCTGGTTCCTGAGATCAAACAGTCGTCCTTTTCTTTCTTTTTCCCCTGGCGATAGATCGTGCAGACCCTCCGAACAAGTGCTGATTACCTTTTCCTCGATTCGTGTCGCATTCATTACCCCACACGAACTTCAAACTACTTCAGCCCTTGCCTGAATCCTGACTGGCAATCTGAGTTGCCATCAGACATATGACCTGACCCGGTTCTTGACCTTGCTGTGTAACCTAGTTATGATTTCTATTTGATTAAATGTAACTGAACAGCTTAGTATATATTCACTATCTTACTGACGGCACGGAAACACGTTCAACTTGTCTACACACATGTTAGAGCTAATTTATCGAGTTGTGTTTTGTTACATTGAGTAAATTAGTGAATTACTTTGCTGTTCGTTAATCGTTGAATGAAGTGATGTGTAATTTATTGAGTTTGTATAAATACGTTTGTGTATTCTGTACGTATGTTCCTACAGTCTATGATGATTGAATGCTACTAATAATTGCAGCAGTTAAACTGACTACAGTGTATGTTACTATGATCAATATCGTGTTCTACCTCCTAGGCTCCTACAGACAGACACTCGGACAGTCTGTCTCTCTGACTGTCTGTCTGTATGCCTGTGTGAATATTTGCTTGGCTGTTTGGATTGCATTGTTTACTATGTACATTGTACAGTGTCTTTTGATGGAATTGTTTGCATTGTTGTTGTTGTAATGAATAATCGTGTAAATACAATTCTTGCTGCATAGCTAAAGTGTCTGTTCACTCTTTGCTATTGAGTTGGCAATAACTTTATTATCATCATCGATTACATCTGATTATCATCGATGACTATCATTGTCATCTTGGATTTGCGGAATTTTGACATCATCCACTGGGCTGGGAATAAATATTCACTAGGTTATTTTATTCCTATCAATATAAGTGTGGAGTTGCATAGATGCCAGATAAAAGATTCCTACGGTTTCATGATTTACATCTATAATTGAAATGGGACGTCAATGTCTTGATCATAATGATATTCATTGTAATTTAAGTCTAATTAAATTTAACGTGTAGGGCACAATGCGACGACAGTTTCAAGGTAACACTTGCTAGAAGGAAAGAGAGTTTGGGTAAACGCTTTCACATTAAATTCTCTAAGCGATTAGTATGGGCTCTAGTTCGGTCAGTGGTGTGTGTACATGTGAAACCTGGACATCACGGGACGGATGAATGGAGACTAGAGGCATCTTCAAATATGATTAAATATTTCTGAAGGTAATTTGGTCAAAAATCCACTTCAAATCACCTTTAAAATCTTTAAAAATGTAATCCGCCTTGGTTCTAATTGCCAGGGTTAACTAATTCAAAAACTCGTTTATACTCAAATACAGCTGCAGCTCGGCGAATTCACTTGGCGTGCGTAACTTGCTTACTAGTTTAAACTCGAAAGAGATGCTTTAGATCTGCTATTTTGAAGCTGTAATTATTTTCCATAGGATATTATTTTTACGAATCTTCTCCATTTATAATTAGAGTTGCATACACAATTCTAATTGTTAATTGTTGGCTTCATTAGAATTGGAAAAGCATAATTTATAACCTTGTATTATATTACACTAATAATTGTACGATTGAGCAGTGATGACGACTCAGACTGCACTTGTTGCCAACAAGCAAAAACATTGAATCGCATCTATAATAATACAGTATTATATGTTTATTCGTCAGCAGACAGATACACAATACAATGCAGTAATCATAACGATAAGGCAGCTTATAATAACAGCAATAATGGTAATAATTAATACAAAGTTAAATCAACTAAATTTCATCAAGATAAGTAAATCCAAACCGTGCATATAATAAACTAAAGGTAATTAATTACACAAACAGAATAATACACAAGAAAAACGCGAGTCCATCTGATAATCATTACTCATGAAGTCATGATGCACTTAATGAAAGGAAAACATAATACTCATAGCTCTCGTTTTTAAATCACGGTGCTGGCAACACTATGATTGCTACTGCAGCTTTACCAAGCAACCTCAGTAGCAGATACACATGTAGGCTAAAGCCTCAGCTGCCTGGTTGCTGACTGCCAGGGTTACAGCAACTGTGCTGACTGCAGCTGTTTTGTCTGCTGGACAGCTGCGTAGCTGCTGGCTGCGGCTGCAGCTTAGCCTCTTAGCTACAGCAGCTGCTCTGTTGCAGGCAAGACAGCTGCGTGGTTGCTGCAGCGGCTTAGCCTGTAGGTACAGCAGCTGCTCTGTTGCTGGGATGAAATCTCGCGAGATTTGGCTGCTGCTGGCTGGGATGTTTTCACGGAATAAAAACATTTGTTTATAAAAATAAAAATATGTTTCCTGTAATGAAAATAAATTCTTGAGGAGAAAGAAAAATAAGGTGAAAAATGTTATTTTGCATTTTGCGAACAATTTTGTCATTCTTGATGAGACTGTAATGATGATTTGTTGAATTACACTCCATTCAGTTGTACAGAATTAACTTATTTCTACAGGATTAAAATATTTTATCTAATTTGCTGGATATGTTTTCAGTAATGTACAGTTTTAGAATAGTCCGTAAGTTCTGTGCGTCAGTTTTCAAACATTGCCGAACTGAAAATTAGATATTTCGAGGTTGAATTTGCATAAATCTATAACAATTTGCAATGTTCGCCAACTGTCGGCGGTTTAGTCACTTCTCTAAATATGTAAAGGAGCAAAGCAATAATCAAAGACAATGAAATCGGCAGCTTGAAAAGTTTACTTAATAGAATTAGTATAAAATCCTAATTTCGTTGATAAATGTAGCCAAATTATAAATATTATTTTGACATATTACATGTAATACGTTATTAACATATGAATGGTTAATATAAATCCTGCTCGTGGTAACAAGTTGACTAGAAAATCATGATGATGCAGAACTGTATCTTTTTGCGCTTGCACTATTTCTATCAGTCCGTGTCTGGACGAAGATACAAGTCCGAGCACAGATTGTAGCTGTCGTATTGATTTGTGTTCTATTATTGTTGTCATATGAGTTACATGAAGTACGGGAAGGACCTTTGGCCGCCCACCCGTGCTCATCGGCCTAGTCGGTCGGTGGTTAAGTCGTGCATAGTAATACATAAGACAAATAAGCAGCGCCAGGTCTGTCTTCGGACAGAGCAATATCATCATCATCATGAGTTACATTATTAATTGCCTCTTTAACTTTTTATATAGTGTAGTTTGTAGTCCATCATTATCAACATTTTGGTTTTCTTTGTGAGGAAGGGTTAGGCGTGTAGTTATGTATGTATTGTAGATTGATCATATGTGTTATAAATGTATTCAATGTATTGTCGTTGTTCGTACGGTATATGTTGTACGTGTAAATCCATTGATCGTATGTGTTAGTCTATACGCGTAGGGTCTTTGATCATTATGTGTTTTACGTGTAGGGTCGTTGGAGTGCACTGTCGTGTTGAGTCTACGTAGCCATGGGCTGCTCTGTAAGTTCCGAGGAACAGGCGGCTGTAGAGCGCAGCAAGGTCATAGAAAAGACCATCAAGGATGATCAGGCTTCTTCTGCAAGAGATATCAAACTACTCTTGCTTGGTTAGTATAAGCTATCATAGCTTGCTTTGTACAAACATATCAAACTACTCTTACTTGATTAGTATAAGCTATCATAGCTTGCTTTATATAAGAGCCATCAAACTACTCTTACTTGATTTGTATAAGCTATCATAGCTTGCTTTATATAAGAGCCATCAAACTACTCTAACTTGGTTAGTATAAGCTATCATAGCTTGCTTTATACAAGAGATATCAAACTGTTCTTACTTGGTTAGTATAAGCTATCATAGCTTGCTTTATATCAGAGCCATCAAACTACTCTTACTTGGTTAGTATAAGCTATCATAGCTTGCTTTATATAAGAGCCATCAAACTACTCTTACTTGGTTAGTATAAGCTATCATAGCTTGCTTTATATAAGAGCCATCAAACTACTCT
>JAQFYQ010003445.1:0-10672 GCA_034694885.1 Buchholzia appendiculata
CTAAGCACACATACACATCTTTTCCACAGTCAATGCTTCTTTCACAGAATTCTCAGTACACCTATTACATCTCTCGTCCCACATCCTCTCCTGAAGCCAAACTGACTCCTGCTGATTACATTCTGAACTTTATATTCAATCCTCTTTGTTCAGCATAATCTTTGATGCATGACAGCAAACTAATTGTTCCATGGTCTTCACACTCTACGGCATTTGATTTCTTCGGGATTGGTATCAGTATAACCTTAGTGAACTCTTAAGGCCACATTCCTTGCTCATACATTTCCTTACAAATTTCAACAATCACTTGCATTCCCTTTGGTCCCAGGTTTTTCAAGAACTCTGCCGGTATCCCATCTATTCCAAATGATTTATTTTCTTTCAACTCTATGATTACAGCCCTAGCCTCACTTTCCAGGATGTCTTGGCCCATATTGGTACATCTTCACTATCCTCCAGTCAAATATCTGTTTCATTTGGTTTCCGTCTTTGTCATACAGAGACGGAAATATCTCATATACTCTATATAGAGTCTAAGGGATAATACTCTATATAATGATAAATATGACAATATAGATGAGTATGGTATAAAGCTTTCACTTTTGAATTATGTTTCCTTCTGCACGATGACACGTGTATAAGTAAATTAGTAATATTCATGAATTGCTATATAATAATGTTTGGACATAATGTTTGCTTGTACATTGTTCACTAACCGGATTTTTGTCTTGAACATCTTTATCAATATTCCATGGGGGTAAGAGATTTCTTCTATATATGTCCTCCACAAATCCGGAAGTCTCATTGTTGGCAACGTCCCTGGTGGTTAACTGCAGAAAAATGGCGGAAATTGTTAAGGTACAGAAATATTTAACAGCAAGCAGTAACGTGTACGGATTATGTAAGTGTACGGTTTGATGTCCAACGAAACAACGTATAGGCTAAGCTGAAATATAGTATGTGTTTGGACCGCTAAAATTTTGTGACAATTTAAAAATAAAACTCATTGCAAGTTCCGTCGACTGTCATCTTTTGTGTTTAGAGATTGCCTACTTTATTAGGTTATCCGACTGGCAACGGTACAGCAATCTCAGCACCAATTTAATAATCAGAAAATATCAAGTGATACAGTTTCCAAGTTGGCCGCGATATCATTATATCTGAGGCACAAAAAAGATTATATTGGAAATTGCAATAATAAGTCGGAAATGGCTATGCATTGATACAGACTATCTTTTCTACATTTTACCGGATTATAGAGATTATTTGTCAAAAACCAGCATAGTGTACAAAGTAAAGCAACAAAGTCTACAACAACACTTGTTTAAAAGCTAGCTTGTCTACAACTGTTCACAACTATACGCAACTGCACGTGCATTGCCAATTGCCATCGTCTCGTTAAAGTATAACTGCTGTTGACTCTTAAAAATTTAAGAAATTTAAGCAGCAAAAAACTCAGAAATAGTTTTTTTCTGGGCAATTAAACCCTATATTGCCTTAATTGAGAATCAGGCATCTACAATATAATTTTGTATGAGGATCAGATAGAGCAGACATTAATGAGAGGACCTGAAAGACAAATTTAACTAGCAATAATATTTTTCTAATGCGCATAGCGTGCCTCTGAATGTTGTTAACGGCAATCATCAGTAGCGGATGACCTCCCCCCCACGTCGCAACAAATCTATTGAAAAGGTCAGCGATTAAAGAAAATAAATTTGGTAATTTTGTCCCTCTTCGGTCATTTCCGTCTTAGTGTCATCCTCCCCTGTTCAACATTCTCAAGGTGAACCGTGGACCAAGCGAAGAGAGATCAGGTGGACCAAGAGAAGATCGTCAAGGTAGACCGAGCGAAGAGAGCCAAGGTGGACCAAGCGAAGATAGTCAAGGTGGATCAAGCGAAGATAGTCAAGCAGACCAAGCGAAGAGCCAAGGTGGATCAAAAGAAGATAGTCAAGGTGGACCCAGCGTAGAGAGCCATAGTTGAAAAAGCAAAAAATAGTCAAGGCGGACCAATGGAAAATAGTCAAGGCGGACCAAGAAAACATAGTGAAGACAGAGTGAGTAAAAATGGAGTAAAATCATTAGGGATCATTCAAATATGACGTCACGCAGTCGTTGAAGTGTGACAATTTGTGACAAGGTGGAGGGGGTTAGCCTGACGTGACGTCACGCATGAAAAATTTATTTTTTTATAAATTGTGGTTTTTTCCAGAAATTTCCGATTTTTCTGGATTTTTGGCAATTTCGATTTTTGTTTGATCGCCGCTACCCCCGCTCGTCAGAAATTTTTAACTCAGAGGGGGGAGGGTTGGAATTTGTGACGTCATTATTGAGGGTCTCTCGAGGTATAACAGGTTCTAACAAGGGGGAGGGGGTCAAAACTGCAGAAAAAAATGCGTGAGGTCATATTTGAGCGGCATCTTATTGTTTCACCGAGTGACTTTATATCAGATTTCAAACCTATGATTTCTGCTATTTTAAAACGGTCAAAGTTCCAAAAAATTATTTGTATTTTTCAAATTAGTTAAATATTTACAGTTTTCATTTGGTTCAAATTAGTTGAAGTTACTCGTACTCAATTCTTTGTTCCACATCAAGTGAGGGGAGGTTAAGGGGAGGGGCAGATGTCTAAGTTTACTCATAGATACTCATTATGAATATAACGACCTCATTTCAGGACTGCGGCGTTGCAGATGATTTAGCTACCCATGCACTGGGGAGGGGAATCGATATCGTTCATTTGAACAAACCGCTTGAATATGAAACCTACGACACCGCGCCGCTGTTCCTAAAGGTTGATTCAGATGGATGAAAAACGTCGGCAGACATGGCAGCAGTCGGCCGTGTAGCCCGACGTCGGCCGCCGTCGGCCGACAGCGCGCTGCATCCAGCGCTGCATCCAGCGCGCACGAGATGCATGACAGCGCGCGCTGCATGAAGTGCGCACTCTCTCTTTGCTCCAGGTGCTTATCACCGAGCTCGATGGATGGCCAGGCTGCCTTCCCGGGTACCCGCATGCATGCAGCCTATTATTGAAAAAAATTAACTGGGTTCAAAGTAGGGTTTTTAGGGGTCAATTTTTTCTATTTAATGAATATGAACAAACACAGGACTAATGTCCCAGGATCGAGGCTCATAGTAACAACATATACATTGTAGTCACGGCGAAAAGGTGCAAAAACAAAATCGATGTGCAGTTTTTAAAAAAACATAGATGCGAAAAACAATACCAAAATACGAAACAAAAGAAATAACCTCCAACAATACTGTATAAGTGATAAGCTTATGCATATCCGAAATAACGTGTTTTAGTCGAAGCTACAGAAAGACAATACATATGTGCGTATACATCCGTTAGGTACGGTCAAATGATGATAACGTTTCAACATAGTATAACATGAGAATCCAGCAATAATAGTTCGTGTATATATCAATTGGTGTCTGCAACATGAACAACTTTAATTTAAAATAAAATAGATGTCAATATACCACGTGAACACTGTACAGTTAGACAAATTAAGTAATTACATTACGCACTATTGTACTCGTCATACTGACAGTCGACATTTGCCACTTTGTATAATTTCATTTTTAAATTAGGGTTGATAGGGTTCAAGGTAGGGTTAGGGTTAGGGTTATGGCTAGTAGTTAATTAATTTTGACGATAGCTCGACTATTTAGCACTATAGCTGCGTGACCTAGTTTCTGCATTCATGCGGGTATTCGGGCTTGCAGCCCGTACATCATGTAAAGGGTTACATGTTTGTTGCTACATTGATTTGATTTAGTCGACGAACTGTATACTGTACTAAGCAAATGCAGTGATATAAATAGCGCTGATGGAGCGAACTTAACTAAACAACATGAGATCCATATTATGACACGTGAATCATTATATCAGGTTATATGAAATTTGATTCCGACATATCGAACACACCAGTAATCGTGTGTTGTGTTCTGAATGTTTGCGGGAGTCAACTAAATTGGTTATTTATGGGTGTTTTTCAAATACATGTCAAGATAATAAAAACAGTCTCAATCACATTCGTATCTAATTTAGCTAAAAGCAAAAACAATCACTTAATCTTATCAGTGTGAATTGATCATACATGGGTTTGCACTCACTGTATCCTAGGTTGCCTCACAATAGTTGTGTATATTATTCACTACATGTTGAATGTGGGTATTGTTGAACTTTGTGAATTGCTAATGCAATCGTTTTGAACCGTGCTTATCGTTCAGCGTGAATTATGAAGTAAGTTAGATTTGCGAAAAGCAATTAAACCATTTTACATATCTCAACCACTTGGCCAACATTTCGTCACAGAGCAGGGCACAATTTCTTGTTTCCGAGGCACGGGTTCACAAGTATATATGGAAAAGTCGGCTGCCGGGGCATGAGGCAAAAGTTTTAGGAAGGAGCATGAACGTTTGGTGCAGAGTACGCGTCCCCTGGTACTGGAGGCGGGGGAACGAGGGGGCGAGGAGCGGTAGCGGCGGTAAGGCGGGGCGGGCGAGGGCGGGATAGTGATATAATAACGTGCAATTTCTAGGAAAAGGTAGTATGTATAAAAGGTAGTAACATTTGTAAAGGTAATTTACAACGGGTATTACGGTACCATAGTTAGATACCATGGTATCTTTTATATCAGGGGCATATCATCGATCCGTTGCGAAGATTAAGGATGTTATGAAAAGAAGATGCCAGAAGCGGCTCTACTACATACGGATACCGGAAATCAAAAGGCCGAAATTCAAAAGGCCGAACGCTAAAGGCCGAACAACCAAAAGTCCGAACGATCAAAAGGCTAAGCGATCAAAAGGCCGAACAACCAAAAAGTCAAACGATTAAATGGCCGAACGATCAATAGGCTGAACGATCAAAAGACCGAATGATCAAACGGCCGAACAGTCAAACGGATAAAGGATCAAAAGGCCGAACGATTAAAAACGTTGTGAAATTCAATTTTGTAGGACAACCTGGATGATTTTAATCCTAATTTCCAAGAAATATATCTATATTCATCCGATTTTAAGTCTTTATTACAATATGCTGTGTTTAATAGTGCTCATATACTGAATAAAGCTTGTTGGAAGTTTCTTACTGATAAATTATGTCAAAGATAAAGCATTATGAATGTGCGATGACGACAAAGAGGACGACGATGCAGATGTAAATGTTTCTTAATCGATAATAGAAGTTTACGAAGACCATAATTATTTAAGGAGTGACGATTTCTGTTTTTACATGGAATACTACTTTTACTACATCGAAATTAATGTGCATATTATGGTTTCATTACATACTTTTGCAACAATTTCCGTATGGTCAAGAATGATTAAATTTAATAATTTAAAATCCTTCGGTCGGGCTTTTCCAAAGTTCGGCCTTTTGATCGATCGACTTTTTGATCGTTCTGTCCTTTGTTCGCCCTGTATTTTGATTGTTCGGTCTTTTGATCGCCCAGCCCTTTTTATCTTTCGACCTTTTAATCGCTCGGTCCTTTGATCATTCGGCCATTTGATCATTTGGCCTTTGGTCGTTTCCCTTTTGATCGTCCGGCCTTTGATTGTTCTGCCTTTTGGTAGTTCTGCCTTTCGATTATAGGCCTTTGCTTTTCGTCCTTATTTCCTGCTCCTGAAATAAACGATATCGGCTATTCATAGTTCCATATATGATCAATTTGTGACTTCAAGTGATTTATTCGCATATGATCAAGGAACTGTCACTAGGAAAAATAATATCGTACACATCAAGCTTGATACCACCATGGTTTACGAAATCACGATGTAAAGTATTATAACATTTTATTTTATTTTCAAGATACACTAGTTCAGACATTTTCAAGAAAGTTACACTTGCAAATGTATTGCTCTAGACCAGGGGTTCTCAAACTTTTAAGATGGCGACCCACCAAAACGTTACAGCACGTCTGTCGACCCACCGTGATCTTTACACACACATTAACTAAGAAACACATTATTTCAATGCAATATTTGCTAGTTAATAATATCACTACATTTGTGTTAAGGTATTGCGACTATAGAGATGATTAGTTATAATTATAAGCATTTATTTCAGTGCACTTTGACAATGATGCGTTCATGCAATATTGCAAGTATTGATGACAAGAGCAAGCCTCAAACAAAGCGAGACGGATGAGCCTGCAGATATGTTAACAAGCATATCAATACGCGGTGCTGTTGGCATGTTGCAGATAAATATAATCTCAAATCGCTAGAAACATTCAGTTTGAATCGATATTTTGAGTCATTGCAGAAAGCGCAATTTCGCATAGGTAGGTAGTAAATAGATAGGTAGGTGGTTGCCTACTGGTAGGTAGGTAAAGGGCAGTAGCACCACTTTTGCCGCTTCAGAAAGCTGGGATATTCAGTCGAAGCATAGAGCCAGAATTCTGATAACGTAGCTCTTCCAAATTTTACCTTCAGACCTCTGTCACATGAGACCTCTATCAACTGAGACTTGTTGAAAAGACAGAGAGTGCTGATGTCAGCGGTAAACGGATCGCGAATCCACTCCACTTCTGCACCATTTTCAGCAGGAAAATACTGTTCAAGCTTTGCAGTGAGCAAGTCCATTTGTTACTGGAAAGTGTTGCTGAACGACTGCGAAAATTGTCTCTGATTCATTCTCTCTCTTTACACCCGATTGATCTCTCATTACACCGATTCCGGCTGCCGCCAGGGCGTCCTTTCACAGCTGAAGTAGATCAGCCACTGCCGCAGGGCCACGCCACAGATCCAGGGTTTCAGGTTGGTTTTCATTGAGTAGCATGAGAAGAGGTGTCGTTGTTATGTGTTTTGCATAGTGGGCAGAGAGGAGATGGGTGAGCTTGTGGGTTGATTTTGTGAAGATATGAATAGCGAAATGGCGATTTGTTTGGGCACAGTTGTGCAAGTCTCCTTCTGGTTTTACGGTTTAGGGTCTTCTGTCTTATTTATGGTTGTCTCTTGTGATATTAGTTTATTGGGTTGTTGTGTTTAAAGATATTGCTGAGCAGATTTAGTGTGTATTGTTTTAAGGTTCAGTATGATCAAGTCTGTTGTGATTAGTGTACATGTAGTGTTGTTTAGGATGTCGATGGTGTACTCGGCCAAATTATTGAAGATTTCTCTTTTCAACTTTCTTGAGCATTTTTAGTTTATTCATGTTTATTCATATTTTAGTTCATGGAGTGGGTGTGTGAGAGGTTGTTAGTTTCTGCGTGGAGATGTTCGCTGTTAGTGTCAGAAGTGCATCCGGTGATGACTCTTAGAGATGTGTTTTGGGTGATTTGAAGTTTTTGGATGTTAGTTTCTGATGCTATTGGAGACCAAATTGTGCTGGCATATTCTAGGACGGGTCTGACTATTATTTGTATGTGGTGAGAAGAGTTTCCTTTTGCTTATGGCACTCGTTCACAATTATCTCAATATGCACTCGTTCACAATTATCTCAAAATTAAAGAAGAGAAACTCCTTCTTCGTAAAACTAAACGTTTTCTTGTCCTGCTTAAAGCAGGAAAATCTCTGTGTTTTTATGATTTCACTATTAGCATAAAATCGAGCGAGCACATTTTCCATCGCCTATGTGTCCACTAAGTGGTGAACAGGAACACATTGCACCCGTATCTCTTCAATTGTTCAGAAGCGACTACATCCCTTAGGACTTTATATCTTTGATTTAATCCCGTTTCGAATCCAAGTCATTCTAATCCAAGTTTCAGCCTTGATTGAAGCATTGAAGATCACTATAGGTCTTATGGAGACCAGAGGAAAGGAGAGTCCTGATCTTGTGACGGCTTGTCTGAGTCGACAACAACAGCAACGTGACAACAACTTGATTCATGTGTAAGAATTTGCAGGCATTATAACTTGGATAATTTGAGCTTTCAGGAAAACATTTTATGTCTTGTTCAATTTCACTTTGCAATCTCATTGGTAACTTGATTTCTCTGTGTTTGTTTTCTGTAGTTTGAATTCAGCTCTTGAAGAATTCCGCATGTCTTGTGCAGGTTACTGTGTTGCCACCTATGTACTTGGTGTGGCCGACAGACACTCCGATAATATCATGTTGAGAAGAAATGGCCAGGTATATATCATTTATGTTGTATATTCTGTATTAGGCTTATCTCATGTGACAGCATCCTTGACAGCCGTGGAGATATCAACTTTGAGCCAGTGATGTAGTCCTTGGCCTTGATGCCTTGCCTCAAGGCTGCCTTGAAGCACTTTACTGCCTTGCCTTGCCTTGCCTTGACCAATTTTCCAAATGCCTGGGCTTGCCTTGGAAAAAATGCCTTGGCCTTGAAAAATGTCTTGACTACGTATATCACCTTAGTAGTCCTTGGCCTTGATTGACTACATCACTGCTGATAATTAGTTTTAATACTAAAATTGTAACCTGCTTTGTACGATTCTTGTTAATGATTCTTGTAATACAATTGATAATTAGCGCAGTGGCGTTGGACTTGACAGTAGACCCTCCATGTGCTAGACAAGGCGAGCTGTCTGATTGGCGTCAGGAAGGGCATCCGGCTGTAAAGCATGTGTGCTTATGTTAAATCCCAAATGTTATATACGAGTGCTCTGCAGGGTTTAAAACTCAGTGAACAATTCCTGTAAACAATTCTACATTTTGTAGAGGGAAGCATTTTGGTAACGTCGAAAACGCTTTAATTAGTCGAAGTGCTAATTATGGACAATTCCAGTCTGGATGATAAACGATGATGATGATGATGATAAACGATGATGATGATGAGACATAATTAATAATATCCCTGTAATGAGTGTCGATATATTTGTTTTGTTTTAAAAGCAATTGTTTATGTATAATTGTTGCCATTGGTTATATTTGCTATGGAGAATCTAAAGTTCCGTGATTTCTCCATAGCTGCTGCTTGTTTGTCTTTTATGACCAGTTCAGTGTTATGTAGAGACATCATTTCTTTCCTACTGGAGCATAGGTTACTGCAGTCATTAACTTAATGTGGCTTGTCTCTTAATGTGGCTTGTCTTTTAATGTGGCTTGTCTCTTAATGTGGCTTGTCTTTTAATGTGGCTTGTCTCTTAATGTGGCTTGTCTCTTAATGTGGCTTGTCTCTTAATGTGGCTTGTCTCTTAATGTGGCTTGTCTTTTAATGTGGCTTGTCTCTTAATGTGACTTGTCTTTTAATGTGGCATGTCTTTTAATGTGGCATGTCTTTTAATGTGACTTGTCTCTCAATGTGGCTTATCTCTTAATGTGGCTTGTCTCTAAATGTGGCTTATTGCTCTATTTACTTTTTAACTCCAGCGACTGGTTGTTTAAAATTAACATTGGGTTCAAATAAAATCAAGCTGACCCTTAGTGAATATGTTCAGTTTAATCGATACTTTGCTGTGATTGGTAGATGCCGTCAGCTGAGCGTCTCAACGCTGTGCTGGGATTGGTCGTCACTCACTCGACCCCGATCCGACGCACGCACTCGCTGTCTGTAGCTGTGTCTGCTGCTGCGTACACGATGGATCTTATCGCGTCTCCGTCACGCAAGGGTCGCGACAAGTCTGTCGACAGGTTGCTCATTCATGTCTTGTTCAGTCATTACTGTCATCAGCGCTTCAGTTAGAGGTAGTCTATGATGCTCTGTTTATAAGTTTAGGCGCGTACATTCAGAGGCTTTGGCTTCCATGGACAAACTGTCCAATCTAATGTACATGCCAAGAAACTCTCACGTCGTCTCTATTAAGAGGCCCAGACTCCCAAATTTGTGTGCCCGCAGGTCCTGGTCTCGTTTAGTTTTGCAAACAATGTTGGATGATGAAATATCTGCCGTTCACCAGGTGGATGAGTGTGCTGACAGTGAGTCGGTCTTGATCAAAGATTATATAGTAAAATATAATAATATAGTTTACTATAATTATCGTTGGCCCTGATTGGCTGGCTCGCTGGCTGTTAGTGACGCAGGCATTCTATAAATATAAGAATAATGCTCGTGTAGTTTATTTTTGTTATGCGTCCTGTAAAATCAGCCTTTAAATAGCAGCACGGTCAGCTTTATGCAGTGTTGTAGTATCTTCCAGAAGCCTGGTCAATAATTTACTATTCCACTTTCTACTGATGACACAAACTGATTCTGATCTATGTGTGTGTTGCATGTCTTGCCTGTCATCAGATCGTTTGTGGAGCTTGATGCCGACCGGTGCAAGGCTGCGACGCCGACACCCGACGCCGCTGACAAGTATGTGGCGGCGCTGAAGTCGTCTGCACTGAACGACTCGCTGCGCAGTGGCTACGAAGCCGACAGGGAGGACGAAGATGACGACGAATTACTCTCCGATGTACTCGGTAAATGCTGGACAACTGTTATAGATTTGCTGTGTTATTTTGAAACTGGACTCTGCGAATAAACTCTGGCGAAGTTTAACGAGACAAAAGCTTTGATGTTATCTAATGCTGACACGTTGAGAAAAGACTAAGAGCCCGTTAGTGCTGTGGCTGATCTTAGAAAGGCACTAAACTCTAGTTGAGAGAATTGGATTAAAAATAGTGAATTGATCACAATATCTAGCGCCAGGTTGAATGTCGTAAGATCACTTGTGGCACGAAACACGTTCTTCGAAGCACGTTGTTCTTCGAAGCACGTTGTTCTTCGAAGCACGTTGTTCTTCGAAGCACGTTGTTCTTCGA
>JAQFYQ010003446.1:0-10672 GCA_034694885.1 Buchholzia appendiculata
CTTGTAATAGAGAGAATCTCGATTCGGTCCAGTGAACATCACGGTCTGTTTATCATTTCTGTCAACGATGACATCTACAATACACACGGGGTAAGCATCATGAAATAACTTTGGTTAATTAAATTAATTAAAAATAGTAAACAAAATTTAAAAGGTAATTTTGATAAATTATGAGAGGTATCTAGTTTTTGAAACTAAGCTATCTCGACAAATTTGTATTAAATCATCATGTTTTAAATTCTCAGGATCGTGGTAATTTTTTGCCAAACATATCAATCAAGGAAACCGCGAAACTTGAACTAGCTAAACCATTAAATATCAAGAAAAACAGCAGAAAAAGCGAAATAGACATAACATCGACCAATATTTTTGCTGGTTGATTTGTGTGCTCGGTTCAATATCAACACGGAGTCGTGTCAAAATATCATTTTTACATAATTTGTTACAAATCATGCGATATGAAAGCCAACACCGCACCATTATTTATACAATATCGCAGCTTTTAGAATGCAGACTGGTCCAGATAATCAATTAATAATAATGATTAGTACTATTTTTATAACCGGTGTCAACATATCTATTTCAGCGACATTATCAATCGTATGATCTGATCAATTATTACGATTCATTGCTATCGTACTATTTGATGGCATCGTAGATAGGCGCGTTTTGAACGTATCATTTGCATGAACAAATGCATTATTTTTCAAGATTGTTTGTTTAATCCTTTATAGAGAAGAATTAATTCCATTCTAGTCGCACCAGCAATGAAATAATCCTGATAATATTCCATCCAACCGAGTATGAAAGAGTGTGACGAGTTCCAAGCGGCAACACAATCGTTCATGCATCGATAACTAAGAGCACAATGTGATCGGGAAAATAAATAAAAAAAGTTAATATGGATCAGGAAACTCATTGAAAGAAACCTATCTAGCGTTATAAATTATCCAAAGGTTGATCTTAATAAAACTGAAGTTAATCATCTGGCGTCTTTCATTATTTCATATGGAAGGCTATATCACCGGTGTCTACACCGGTGTCCGGCAGCTGATATCTTACTTGGGCATTTAGAATAACGTCGTGCAGGGTTATTAGTCCGTTAGATAAAACAAGCTCGATAAACTCGCCAGTTTAATGCGTAGCTTTTTACAATCAGTACTAAATAATGCTGTTTTTGTACAGAAGCGACAGGACGCATACAATTTGCCATTTTTTGACCCGAGAACACTTTCTTGGCCGAGAGATGAACCTGTGAACATAGGCGTCGCCAGACATTTTCATTTTTTTTTGGGGGGGCTGGAATTTTCTGACGAGCAGGGGGAGGGGTAGCGACGCACCAAACAAATTGGGGGGCTTGGACACATTTTGGGGAGAAATACACAGTAAAAAATTGCTTTGTAATCATCTGAGGGGCTTATACCCCCAAGCCCTGTTACGCGCCGCCTATGCATGTGACATTTATCACAGGAGGCGAATGCTTAACGCCTCTGCGTTTTCGGCCGCTCTTTAATCTAAATCCCATGAATATATAATACATATTTAAACGTGACACTACCCGTATCGTTCGGACACTGCCCATATGTAATGGAAATATCGTCCAGTAGAACGGTGTCATTCTGCAGCGTGAACGCGAACTTGTCGGCCTCGATGTGCAGCCGCTCGAATCCTCCTTGAATTGTTCGCTCTGAAGTCTTCCACTCGGTCGTCAACTCGTCATCTGTGTAGTAGTCAAGTGTCATGAAGATACGAGGGTTAGTTTGGGCGTCACAGTTCTGGTCACAGACTCTAACACGAACGTTCTGTGACGTCACGCGGTAGCTAATCCTCAAGCAAACCGTTTCGTTGATGTTGTACAGTGGAGAGATGAGTCTGAGCGGGTAGAAGCTCGTGACGTCAGAGTAGATGAAGAAACTCGTCTCATAACCAAACGAAGCACTCATCACGTGATCTGAGAGAGATGGATGAATTACTGCATTGAGGTATTAAATAACGGTGCAAGTTAAAATGAAGCTGAGTTCACAATAAACTCACCATGCAACTTCATGCGCTCGACAATTCGATCAGTGATTTTTGGAGTCAGAATGGGAATCTGACTGTCATCCGAATGAATATTGAATTAATTGTTACATTCGGTAGTAAGTAAATGCCAAGGTAAATCATGTAACTGAGTTAAACTCGTGTTATTTCTCTATATCGCTGTCACTGAATATAACCGATAACTTGGCCGATAACTGAATAAAAATCTCCTATCAGATAATCTACAAGCATGCCGAACCGGGAATCAACTTTGCTAATTTTATAACCGTCACCTTTTCAGAAATGATATATGAATATATACACAAATCGAATTTCCTCAACTATTCACAACTAGCTTCTGTGGAATAATCGAATATGCAGAGCCTTACCTTAATTATCATCACTACTTATCAAATACTTGTCCTGTTACCTTTTCTTATAAGCGGAGCATTTAGAAATGACTAATACTGTTATTTTCAGAAAATGAAAATATACACAAACTTGTGCATCTTGGAATCGAGCAGTATTCTTTCCTCACGTCCGTGTCCTGTGTAAAACACCAGGGCGCTGGCTCATACGTTCCATCAATGGACGGATTCCTACAGTAATTCCTCACACTGTCCAGGCTTGCATTGGACGACAGCTGCGAGTCAACGAATAAAGTGACGTCATTGAAGAGGTGTATGTGAGGGGACTGACTGTTCCACGCCTGACAGACGCGACCTGATAACGTTCTGTTTGCTGCACCGCTGTACGACGTGCCATCCCATGTACTAATGCACTCTCGCTGGGGCGAATCTAGCAGAGAATAATATTGAGCTTTATAAACACTAACGTATTTGCACTAAACTAACTGTGTATTGGGTTTGTGCAACCACAGGCCGTTTTATAACAGACTGTTGAATAAACATTTTCGCTTTAATGCAAATTTCAACGAAATGTTGACAATTTGGAAAGAGATGTGTTATACGCTACTTTGTAGGAAAGTTATTAAATCTAACCTGTTTGTTGCGGCAATTCAGTCACGAGTTTCCACACAGAGGGATACAAAGAGGATAGACTGTAGAAACCACAACCGTTGGGGTCTTCAAAGTCGCAGGTAATAGAATCTGTGCTTGTCGTATTGAATTCTACAGATATACATCAGCAGATTGGTCATTGATACTTTTCATCATCTAATAATACAAGTTACTATTAAAAGGAGCATGGCCTCTACAAGCAATAAATTTTGAATGCGTTATACCGGGTGCTTCAGTAGACCGTCACCTGTGTTGACGGTCAGATATTTGTTCACTAGGCTTCGTGTACAGAAAGTATTTATCATTCTGTGCAAGTTATCAAATTAAGCTGCCTCTCTTTTTAGAAATTATCTATTTTTGGAGAACATAAATCACGTAGAGCGGTCAATGGCTCAGTCAGTTAAGCCTCGTATACAAAGGTCCTGAGTTCAAATCCACACCTGTCACAGACCAGTGAGACAGTGGTTCTATTTTCTGAGCTAATCTAGCATAATATGATGGCGTCCTTATTTTCATTATAACCGCGTGTCTACGCGATAATGTCACACGACATTTTCACACATCATTTCTGACAGTTCGTTGCTAAAGTGTATCTTGTTATGTATGAATTGCTGCCTAAGTTCTAACAAGAATGCTTTGGTGCATGTTGCATTAAATCTTGATTGTGTATCTTAATTACCACTTAGATAACCTACGAAATAGTTAGTCGCTGTTGTTGTTTGTAACTGTTCATACAGCCAGCTGACTGACCTGACAGATATTGATTTACGCTGTATGATAACGTGCTTTGATAAGAACAGACGTGCAAAGTTTGATGAACAGCCTATCGTGTGTGTTAAATACGAAATCGATTTTTGACCACATCATTCGCTCAGCAAGCACTGACAATATTTATGTATGAGAGAAACGATAATGACAAACAGAGGAGTGAATAGTAAGATTCTATCTACAGCATAATCAGAGCGGTAGGATTCGATCTATCGGATCTATATATCGGCAGTAGAATTCGATCTTTTGGATATTTAGATCTACGGTTGAATTGAATCCGTGAGATCTACAGTAGCTGTGCTACGCACCGTTGTATTTGTTAATTTTGAGGTTCCGGGGTCCTTGACTGAAACTGACGAGCGGGAGTGGCGAAGCTAACTTTTTCTAGCGGGGGCGTAACGACTCTGAATTTTTGGCTCAGGTGCATCGATAATAATGACTATTTTCATCAATTTTATTAACAGATTTACGTTACCAACAATACCGACTCCGGCAACACCGGCGATTATTTAGTAGGTGCGGGGTCAAATGTGATTGCAGTAGCCGGACTGTATTTGAAGTGTAAATTACAATGTTCAAGATTAAGCATGCATCATGCATAGACGGAAAGGCATCGGTATTGAGATAGACAAATATTTGGACTGAAACCACTATACATAACTATCAGAATGAATCGCTCGAACGAAACACATAACACAATCGCACTTACTGAAACTAATCTCATAGACGCACTGAATCAGGGAGATATAAAAGCTGTCAGATATTTGCTCAGATGTGGTGTGGAGATCAGCGAAAAGAAATGCGTTGAGCTGAGCATCCTGCAAGCTAAAGAGTTACAGGATGGAGGACATGGCCTAATAGAGTACAAGATTACCCGGTCAAGTCCCGGAGCTTCAATATGGAAGCACAGCGAACTGAGGCATGTCAGAGAGGAAACGGCGGAAGATCAGACGACCTTCAGGGATCAAGTATGTGATGCTTTCTTTCAGCATATACTCACCGATACAAGCTATGTTACCGACAACCGGCTGATATCCTTTCACGATTCATCCGCACTTCAAGTGAGGCTATGGAGCCGAGGTCACCGTATGTTGGATCGATCAGAAAATTCTTCTTTGAATATTTTGTACGTCAAGAACAATCTGAATGTGGACGAATTTATTAATAATCACTGCGCTCTGTTGGTAATGAAAGAACCATTTAACTGTGATTTTCCAGATCGTATCACCGGAAAGTATTGTATAGTAAGAAACCACTCTGGAGACAAATCAATTATTTATCTAAGTAAGAATGAGATCATCAAAGACAAAGCAACTAGTCAAGCGGATAACAAGCTGTGCTTCTTATTTCTGATGAGCAATAGCACGTGTTTGTCAGAAGAATGGATTTCTGTCAGCAAGAAACCGGACATTGACAACAGATCACCGAATATTGAAGGTGACATTCGCGTCCCGGACACTCAGACAGATCTCCAGGCGGCCGTACAAAGTAATTCCATTGACGCCGTTAGAATGCTTCTAGCGTGCGGTGCTGATGTCAGAGCGTGCTACGAGCCCGGGAAACCGTCCTTGCATTATATCGCAGAACCCTTTAAGCAAACCTGTGAAAGTTCTAAACTGGGGGAAATGAAATAAGTGCATGCTGCGATACATTTGGACTGTTAATCAGAAACGGTTTGAATGTGAATGCTGTGGATTTTGGTGGTAACACTGTTTTGTGCAGCAAGAAACTTTGGGCTAACGGAGCTACCGCTGGCAAGACGAGCGACTTGGATAAACGCCAACGCATGTTACGAATTCTAATTCAACAATTCACATATCATGGAGGTGACGTGAATGCAAGAAACGTGCATGGGCAATCTGCCCTATATCTTGCAATAGAAAAACTAAACAGGACTCTTGTGGAATATTTGCTTACATCTTGTTCAGCTGATGTAGGATTGACCAATCTGAAACTGACTACCGCCGCTGATTTCATACGTTGTGTACCCTGCCTGCTATCGTTAAAACAACAGGGATTTCACGTTAGTGAAAATTTCTATGAACTAAGTGTTATTCATGAAAATCTGTTGAAATTCTACAACGACGAGATCAGTGTTACAGAAATTAAACTCCAGTTGCTTTTGAAATATGCAATTTTTTCATCCAAGTCATGTCATAAAATCTTCTGTCGCGATACAGACATGGTTGATTATCATAGCAATGATCTAGTAAAACAATGCGCTTTGAAAATCGCCACGATAGAGGAAGTTATACGTGATGAACGAGGTCGAAATATCTTACATTACATCGCACTGGGTTTGATTGGTGGTCTTCCGATGACAAATCGCCAGCTGACCGGCGTCCTTCCTCATCTCCTGACATCCGAGGACAACAAAGGAAGAAATCCTCAACACTACTCTGCCGCTAGCTGGGTTCACCGGTTTTCAGATAATGCTAATTTATTTGAACAAGGACTCAATGCACGGGATAGGAACGGCAGAACACCTCTGCATTATCTGGTGCTTGGTGTCCGATCACATTTTGTTCAGAGTTTTGAGAGCGAAGATCCAGACAGAGGCCTAGAAGCGGTCAATAACTGGGGACTACAATATCAAAAAGCACTTTGGGATAAGATGGAAAATAAAATGAGATTGTCTCACTCGAAACAGCCCAATGCAGTTTTTGATGTGACAAATCTTACTGACTATTACGGTCAGACGCCTGAGTTGTCCCCACCTGGAAGTATTTTCAATGATCATATACTCAGCGATTATAATCGACGCCTGAATTATAGCGACACAATTATAAACCAAATAAGAGACAAGTTCACTACGATAAGCTTCTCTTTTCCATTTCGCATCAGAGCAATCTCAGCGAATGAAACGCCAAAAGAGATAATCTCGTTGGACCATGAATCACAACAGTATTCAAGTCCTGGAGAATGGTCAAAGCTAATTTTCAACAAACTAAAAGCATTTATGGAAAGACTAAAAAACCAAATGCAGACAATGAATCCCAGGTTTGAGGGTAGAGTATCACCAGTGGGGAGCTCGTTTGAAGAAACGAGGATCGGATTTCCTAATGAATATGACATTAACATTGTCCTCATAAAGTTCTCACAGGTGTGTAATGTGAACACGTCACCGTCGAGTCCCACAGGCTATGTACACCTGAAGAGAACGCGAGATCCAGTTTATGAACGAGAAGATTTGAACGAATTCTTTGATAGTGATGGTTACCTACGAACTCTTTACCTTAAAGGGAAATTTGAAAGGTTACTAAAGCAGGTATTACTCCAGGAAAACTTTTGGAACAACGAATCGTTTTTCGAATTGCCTATAGACGAAGAACGACAGTTGTATTCCGCTCAGCCAGATAAATGCTACGTGAAGATCAATCTCGGTATTACACGGCTTTTATTAACTATTTCTGTGGACATCGCTCCGGTTATTCACATCGATGGATATTGGCCGGAAAAAGCCATAAACTATTTGAGTGATAGTTTGACATTACAGAGTTGCAGCCTAGTATTTGATCAACCTCACAAAATCTATCCGTGGATTCAAATATCTCGTCCCTACGCCCGCATCTCATTTTCGCGCGCAGAAAGCACTCTCATTCAACACGGTCCACAGTCGCTGAAAGAAGCTTTCATGATTGCCAAGCACATTAGCTTCGCTGCTGGTTGCTATAGGCGTGAAAAAGAAACAGGGCTTCAACATCTTGAAGGTTGCTCGTACACTTTGAAGACATGTGTTCTCCATTGTCTAGCAGCGGAGTCAAGGAGTAAGATCAAGCGTTACCTGAAGTCCATCAATCGCAAAGCTAACACATTTTGTACACAATTCTGGGTTCATAAACTACTATCGTGTTTACTGATGTTTCACCAGCTGGACTTCATTCCAGCTTATTTTCTTCCGACGTTCTGCAGGCCAGTATCGCTAAAACCTGCGTCACCCGGTCAGTTTCTGCGACATAATCTGGTAAAGTTTTCATGCTTGAAAATTAAGTTAAAACTACAAATTGGAAAGAAGATCGAGGAATACATGCTGAGACAGAATTCCGATGGTAACGACTCAAGAACTTCGATATTGGTCGAAGATGCTGACTTTGATTATAACCTAGTTATAGTGATTGAGAACGAAAATCCTCTGATATCGCTGTGTCTAACGAGGATTGAAAATCCACTTATGGAGTCTTTCAATAATGTGGCTTTTTATTCGCATTTAAACACGTTAAATCGACATGTCGAGTCCTAAAATGATTAAGAACACCGCTGGTCGCGATTTAAAACAAAAAATTCAGAGCCAATTTTGCCTTATTAATAACAGTTAATTTGAATAATGTACCCGAGCCTTGGTGTTGTCTAAAAATGTACAATTGGGTTAAATAAATTTATTTAAAAAAAATTAAGTATTTTAAAGCGTTCTGTAACTAACTAAATTTAGGCACGACTTAGCATCGAGAAGATTCGAAATTTTTGTTCTTGCATGCCATTACTCTGCAGAGCGAGCACGATTATTTCAATATTTGAATATTATTGTCATATTCGCTCATTTCTTATAGTGTTTGAATAAAACATACCATTATTGTCTGCATAACATGGCTGTTTTCTTATGCGTTTTTGCCACATGAAACAGGACATTCAAAAGCAGAGCAGTCAGTCTTATGTACTTCTGAATGCGTAGCGTGAAATGATTTATTGACAATAATGCAAATTATGCGTCATGGTTTGGAATTCATGGCATTAGCGTAAGTCGCTGTCGGCCAGACCCCATCTTTGCAGCAAGACTCGATCAGTCTCTGATCTGTGTTGACTCGGTTTAGAGCTACCTTCTTGTGAAGGTATTAGATACACAATAGATACATTGACATTCAACGCAAATTTTGCTACATTGTTTCGAAAATTGTTCTATGCATCTACGTTGGATAGATAGCTGTAGATCACACGTTTGCTCGAAATAAGAATTTGACATGGTGGTATATTGAATCAGCAACCTGACTCATGGCGGTAGTCGCAGCACCATAAGGCGATGTGTGAGAGTTCTGGGGTAGTGATCGCTTGCCTTTAGTGAAACAATATAAGTACACTTTATCAACTGCACAAATAATTAAACGCTTCGAAGCATTATGATGAGGTATAAATTCACCAATTTGACAGCACGGCTGCTCCCCTAGCTCGTAGCTGACATCATGAATGATGCCACCTGTAGAGACTCTCACGATGACCTGTAGTTCAGTGGGAGAAAATCCTCGGTCAAAGTTAACCGCAATTCTTGTACTCAATGTCTTCGACTCACGATCGAGTTGAGGGATAGTCGATGCGGCAGAATTATACTCCATAATCTTCATATGTAAATCAATTACTAACGTGATTTACAGCTCAATGTATTGATATTGACAATGTGAAGTATTGTATTAAATTCTTAATAGATGAATTATTCAATTAAAAACAATACGAAATTACTGAAAACAGTAAATAAATCAAGAGTGACCCCCTCTAAAAACACACAACAATCATCAATCCATTTCACAGGCAACACACAACCCACTGAAACCAGAATTCACTTGTTTATATTTTGACATGTCAAATGCATAAATGATGCAAATTATTGCGGGTTAATTACTTCTAAAAAATAAAGTGATATATAAATGATTATTCACGCAATGATCAAGTCAATTTTTAAGATGTAGAATTATTCGTTTGAAGTTTTTGATCTCTTAAATCACATGTTTTGAAGTAAATCATAGCATTATACTGATACTATTTGTTGTTGCTTATCGCTTTTTGCTAGTCTCAGGTACCGTACATTAATAAATTAACCAACGTATGTAGATGGCAACACTTAAAAATCAGGCTATTTTCAGACGATTTCTACAAAAGTAGCCTATCTAAGTTCAAATTCCCCAAAACAGCCAAAGCTCAGGACTGCAGCGATTTTCGTACAATTACGCTGATACCACCTAAAATTCTGCTGCATCTGATCACAAGGATAATTACGCTCATCATTGAAAAGCAACTAAGTGAAAGTCAAATGGGGTTCAGGTTAAGGAAAAGGAGATGCTATCTGTCAACTAAGAATGATTTGAGAACGCACAATACAAATGTGAAAGAAACTCTTCATGTGCTTTGTAGATTATCAAAAAACATTTGATAGAGTAAAGCATGACAAGTTAGTAAAAGCAATGGAGAAAGCTGACATTCCAGAGTTGGAACGGCTACTAATCATTAATCTATACTGGCATCAGAATGCATCAGTTCGCTGGGTTAAAGATTGTACAGTAGCAGAACTTTCAAAATTAAAAGAGGTAAATAAGACAAGGATGCATGGTCTCACCTATGCTTTTCAACATGTACAGCGAATATATGATCGCAGAAGCCCTAGAGAATGCGATTGGAATACAATTTAATGGATGCAATATCACAAAATCGAGGTATGCAGATTATGCAGCATTAGGGGCCGTTCAAATATGATGTCACGCATATTTTTCAGCAGTTTTGACCACCCTCCCCTTGTCACAATCTGTCACACCTGACGACACGACATAAAAAATAGTCGATTTGTTTGTGATGTTTTTTTTTCATGCGTAATGTCATGTCAAGCTAACCCCCTCTTCCCTTGTCACAAATTGTCACACTTCAACGACACCCTGCACCCTTCATGACGTCATATTTGAATGACCCCTTAGTAGCTGATTCTAAAAAAGGTGCAAGCGATGGTGAATAAATTGAGCAAGACATGCGTAAAATATTGGATGTCAATAAATGCAAAGAAGACTAAGGTAATGGTGCTTAACAAGGCATGAAGCACATCGCTCCAGATAAGTTTAGACAACCCGGCTCTTGAACAAGCTGATCTGTATAAATATCTGAGAAGTTGAATA
>JAQFYQ010003447.1:0-10671 GCA_034694885.1 Buchholzia appendiculata
CATCAGTGGGGGAAAAGTACCTAAAACTGAACATCAGTGGGGGGGGGAAGTATTTACCAGTGGGGGAGGGAATCCCCCCATCCCCCCGGTAATTCGAGCACTGTATGTATGTATATAACACTTCCTTTCACATGCGCCGTGCGTGCCAGCGACTTTCGTCACTGACATTCCGAGGCGACCCAAGATACTCAGGATACTCATCACCCAAGATGGAGATTTGTCACTGAGTTTAAACTGTAGTCTGTAGTTACTTATTAATGGTCAAGTGCATGATGTTAGTGCCATGAGCTTGCAAGGGAATGAAAAATAACGAACGTTTGATATCACATTGGTAACACTGGCCTTGTATTATTATTAATAATATTAAATTATTTCGTACATTTTTGTCATGCTAAAGTTGATTTTGCATCAAGCATGTATGGTTGCTGCAACTATTGGTAAGGTTTAGCGATAGTTAGAAATTGAATTATTATTGTGATAGGGTTTTGGGTCTTAGATTAGGTTGACAAACCGACCATGATGTTTACATAATTCTAAACCAACCCTAGTAGGACTTAATCTGCGAAATATTTTCAAGATATCCATTGCTACATAGAAAGGTCGGAAAGTTTAATCAGCAGCTGTGTGGAAACTGGAAATAGGACCGTGGACCTTCTTTCAGCAACCAGAATGGAGCTCACTACACTCATCGGATCGTATACCAGTTTGTAGTCAATAACCCGACATCAACGTTCTGGATCGACTGCTCAAACCTATCCGATATCGATAATCATCACCTAGCGAGTGTATTATGTGTTAATTCTGATTCGCCAGATGCCGCCACAGTACGAAAACTTAACCGAATAATGTTCGATATACAGTTTGTAGTAGCTGGTGCATATAATGAAGGAGCTAGGCTTGTGGTCTTATTTTGATGGTCTGTTCGGAAGCTAACAAGCAGTAACAAGTACTAACATAACAAGTAATAACAAGCACTAACATAACAAATTAACAAGTAATATAGTAATACTAATAGATTATGAAAACGTTTGAGTCATATTGAGCCTAAGAATATTCTTATAGCTTATTTTGAGAGTCTTTCAAAGTAATAAAATTTCAGATTATTATATTACAAAAATCTAAGAATGGTCAAGACCAATTTTACATCCTTAAGCTAAGTTAGCTCATCTATAAGAACACGGACTAAGAACGTGGACTAAGAACACGGACCAAGAACGTGGACTAAGAACACGAACCATGAACGTGGACTAAGAACACGGATCAAGAACGTAGACTAAGAACACGAACTAAGAACGTGGACTTGTTTGGTTGGGACTTCATCGTTGAAGTACAATCTAAGATATAAATTTTGATGTCGCTTAAATTGAATAATTCCTCTTTTATACGTGAATAAAAATGTGTGCATATGACAAGTTTGAGCGATCAAATTGAAGCTGAATTCAATATTACATAATATAACTGTAATATTATTAACATTATTAATTTTAATACCGAAATGTCTATGGATTCTATGGAGTGTATACCTTTCTACTATCTGTCTCATAACAGTAGTAGGCCTAATTTAAGCGCCCTCAATTTCCAGTGAAGCAATACAACAATTTGGAAGCACAGCCCATCAAAGCATTGTAGCTGTTCAGAAAGAGAGTGGTTTCTTGGAAAGCAGGTATCAACGAACCTCTCGGCTAATTAGCTACGTCCCCACGGGATCAATTCTGCTTTTGTTTTACAAATAATATAAATTATTCAACATCAGTACAACTCAGTAAAGCGTGCGGTGTTGTACGATAAAATACACGATGAGAAATAAAACTCCATCAATTCAAAATAATAAAAATACCTTCAGCCCTCAACTTGACTGCTTGCGGTTAATATTGCTATATTTGAATTTAAGCAGAAAATCGTTCAAAATCAAATAGGCTATCAACTTAATATAAGGCTTATCAACGTCTGTTGAATGGTTAATATAAATGATTCTAATAAAGATAATAATTATTATTGGCTATGGATTTATTGTTGCTATACTGTACATAGTGTAGTGCAAGAGAAAGTTAAATTTGCGAGTTACTGTGACAGATATACAGTATATTAGTGTCAGCTACGTCCGGTCTACTTTGCTAGTCAAAGTTGTCAAACTGCTAGTTTCTATTCAACAAGTGTTACAATGTATTAAATCGGGACCGCATATCCACGATTTAAATTGGGGGTTGACATTCAAAATTTTCATTTAAGAAGGGGGATGAGCTTCAAAACGACATTTTATAAAAAAAAAATCACAAAAATTTATTTTAAGACCATAAAAAATGTTGGAGCGGGATTTTGGCCCGAAAACCCCCTTAATAGGCATTATATGGTCAAGTTAAACCAAAGCTAGCTGTTATTCTAGAGTAGCACGAATTAATCCCTTACTTTATAGTTCTTCACTCGTTCTCCTTTAGCTTTGAATTATTTCTTCGTCTCGAGATCCGACAAAGATTATCATGATCCACTGTAATGCATGGAAAACAGTCTATAGGTCCTGGATAAAAAGTGGATACTTAATATAATCTTTCTCCCCGGGTCTTCCCTAACTATTTGTTGCAAATAATCATGTTATTAGTTATATGATGTTATTTTCTGTGTTTTATGACTCACAACCTATTGAGGTCACTCTAGGCCGACCCCCGACCCGCCAAAATGGTGTTACATACTTGTGGCGAGGGCTCGATCAGTAATACCGGTATCACCGGCTGATGGTCGATTTCGATTTGTTATCTCAATCATAAAAGGTTTATTTATATTTTGCACATGCCATTTGTGAAACGCTATTCGCTATGACTGGTGAACTCCGCTAATACATTATTCTCAAAATGTTTCATTAAGAGAATTTATAGTGACTCAGATATTACACGGGGTAGGTCACGATCTTGCTTCATTTCTAACGCGACTGCTCTTGCGGCTATAGATGTATACGCAGTCTTGTTGTCATCGAGGATTGTCCTGGACCTTGACCTCGAGAATCCTCGAGGACAAGACTTGACGTCCTTAGCCATGGCCTCAGACCTCAAGTCCTTATTCTTGACCTCGGCCTCGGCCCTCGGATGTCATGACCCTTGATGTCATCACTGTTTCTACTGTTGCTCGCTATGTTGCTCGCACTGTTGCTCCCACTGTTGTTCGCACTGCTGCTCGCACTGCTGCTCGCACTGTTGCTCGCACTGTTGCTGTTGCTCGCACTGTTGCTCAAACGAAATCTACTAATCTAGTAACACCAGTGAGTCGTACAATGTGGCAATCTGCCGCGGCAATTATATCACAATCAAGGTCACATTATCTTCTATTTATGCCTAATATCGAGGCTCGACAACGAACTGCAGGCACTGCACTCACTACGCAGCAGTGATGTAGTCCTTGGCCTTGATGCCTTGAGGCACTTTACTGTCTTGCCTTGCCTTGACCAATTTTCAAAATGCCTTGCCTTGCCTTGGCCTTGGAAAAAATAGCATTGGCCTTGAAAAAATGCCTTGTCTATATCACTTTAGTAGTCCTTAGCTTTGATTTCATGCCTTGAGGCTGCCTTGAGGCACTTTACTGCCTTGCCTTGACTTGCCTTGACCAATATTCCAAATGCCTTGCCTTGGCCTTGAAAACGAATGCCATGACCTTGCCTTGGCCTTGCCTTGACCTTGAGAAAATTGCCTTGTATTGCTTCATCCTCTCAATCGTTCGTCAGCCTTTCAGTTCTTGTTACCCTTAAAACATGTACTTAATACTCTAGGGTAGTAAATGTCTCCCTCAATTATATCCACTCGCCCCCTTCAATGTAAAAAGCATAAGTTCGCCCTTGAAGCTGCCACCTACCTTGAACGACCACACCGATGGAGTAGACATAGGGAAAGGCGAGAGAGTCGACATCAAAGACTGACGTGAAGGAGGCGGAGCTGGGAGGGGTGGACGAGGTGGCGCGGTACGTCTTCGTGTTCTGTGTCGTGTCCAAGGAATAGTAGATAGGATTCGTCGTTCCATTGAACATCCAACCAAAGTTGTAACTTTCGCGCAATGTTGGACCATTCGTGATAGGTACCTACAAACGATACAAAGATGCACTTTAAAAACATGGCTGCTTGGGAGGAGGGTGTTGTGTATTTGGGTTCTGAAAGATCTAATATAATATAGCGCCGTATTTTCTGTTCACGCTATAATGTTCACAAGTGTAGTGCTGTAAAAGATTATATACATATTATCGCCGTTATTTTAATTGTATTTTCTTTTCCACTCGTTATCTATTCCATTATCCAATTCATTTCTTCACATTAAATATTATCTTATTCATTTCTTGAAAGACATAAATAAAAATGGCTGCTCTCTTGCCGACGTCCTGAGCAGAATGAGCAAATGTCTCAATGCTAGGGAGAGTATCCAAGAGCGACATGTCTGTTCTGCATATAATTAATAGTGTAAATCCTAATTCAGAATCAATTCTACAGTGATTTATCTCACATTGCCACGCCTACCATTCAGACACTGATGGAAGTTTTAAATGTCAGATAATAGAATGGCCGATAATCCTAGGTTGATCTGACTAAGTTGACGGTACATTGAACTTACGACGATGGTTTGTTCTTTCGCCGACGGTTCAATGTTGTACTGCTGCCACCAGATAAGCTTGCCACTTGTCAGTGCCTTGTTCGGTTCCACGATGAGTAGGAAGAGCGTTGTACGGGTGACCACGGGTGCTACCTTGAAGTAGAATTTGACGAGCTTGCCACTGACTAGAGGTTTGGAATCTATGTAGGCAATGTAGCCTTTGTCCTCATTGCCCTTCGTCCTGCTGCGTGTCTTCAGGTCGTTCCCGAGGTACGTCTCGCCAATGGCCAGGGACGGCTCTGAATCAAGAACAAAGAACAAGTGAGAGGGGATGATCAGAGATTAGGGATTTAATCATTTCCTATACACCAAGAGCACAGATATCACAGGCATGACCGCTAATACATGTATCTCAGTGAGGACCAGTCTGCATGTCTTACAGTACACTTCTCGAAGATGAGTTCTTCGTTCCTCGTCTAAGACGCGAAATAATTTAGATTTTATTCAGCCTCATGCTGGATAGAGATGAGGTATAGAGCAGGATAAGACGCGCCTTAGATGAGCTGGACAGATGAGCCACAGACTCACCACAGACGCGCAAATGCTCGTGTAAGACGCGAAAAACATATCATTAAGCAGCTTGTCATTTGAGATCAGGTCATTAAACAGCGCGTCCGACAGTGATCTCTAGTCAAACCGACAGTATAGCATAATGCTCTATACTCAGTGGCGGCGCCACGCCGGGGCCAGCCGTGGCACGTGCCCCTACTTAAAACGCCGTGCCCCGGCTGGTGCCCCCGCTGGGAAAATGTAGAGTTTTGAGGGATTTGTAAATTGTTTTAACATGAATGGTCAGTTACTGAGTAAGTTGTGAACTTGTGAAAATTGGTTTACTGTGATAAAGTCGAAAACAAAAAGTCGAAAATCAAAAGGTCGCATTCATTAAGTCGAAAATCATAAAATCGTACAACGAAAAGATCGAATAGTTAAAATATCGCATATCAACGAAGATCCTACTATCTGAAAATTTATTGACGGTTAAAGAAAGAACAGAGTCTATCAAACATGTAGGGGCCTACTATCTTCGAGGTGTTGCACAAAACTTGAATTTGCATGTGTAGTAGTAAAACCTTATGCAGTAAAGAACTATTGATGGTTAGTTGTATATTATTCAGAAATAAACAACTTTATTAACCGTATTAATGATTAAAAGACGGTTGTTTAACAGTCGTTCCTTTCTTTGCGATTTATGACTTTAATATTCTACGTAGATAACAGATAATTGATCTGATTGCTTATTTATTGTCGTGCTAATTGTCTTCGTTTGATTTTATTTTTGCGACTGTTTATTGTTCGACTTTTCATTTGCGACTTGTTAATATGCGATATTTTCACTATTCGACTTTTTCATTGTACCATTTATGATTTTCGACTTTATGAATGCGACCTTTTTATTTTCGACTTTTTGTTTTCGACTTTATCATAGGATACCGTGAAAATCTGCATTATCATTTGGATTTTATGGCTGTATTATCGCGTTACTCTCATCATTATATGATTCCGGTTCGACACCGGTATTATTTTTTGCTCTGACATTGACTCGTATTAATTATAATGATTGATGTGTGTAAATGATGTTTCAAATTCAAGCAATACAACAT
Source organism: Buchholzia appendiculata (assembly GCA_034694885.1). Lineage (NCBI taxonomy): Eukaryota > Metazoa > Annelida > Clitellata > Enchytraeida > Enchytraeidae > Buchholzia > Buchholzia appendiculata. The sequence goes on from JAQFYQ010003447.1 coordinate 6,225, forward strand.
TTCATCAATTTTAATGTGCCCCGTCTCTTGACCTTGTGCCCCGGCAGTGCCCCGGCTTGCCCCAAATGCTGGCGCCGCCACTGTCTATACTGCTTAAATGCAGGGTTCGATTTGCCGGGGGTGGGTTGGGGGGTTGAACCCCCCCAGTTCCATAGGTCGACCCCCAGTTATGATGGTGGACCCCCTGGGGGGGTTGGACCCCCCAGTTAAGTAGGTGGTCGACCCCCCCGGGGCGGGACTCCCTAGGTGAAATTTTTGAAAGTAGGTAATTTTTGCCGCTCATGAGGTATTTTGACAAGAAGTTGCGAAAAAAATTCTGAAAAAGTTGATGATTCTTGCCCAACATGACCGACCCCCCCCCCCCCAGTTATTTTTTCACAAATCGGACCCTGTTTAAATGCACTGCATACATGCATCACAACTGTTTTGCCAGATTGACATTAAAACATTCTTGAATGTTACAGTTTAAATGGGTGCTAGCGTGCAAACGTTAGTCCAGTATTATAATTAAATTTTTATTAAGTGTTATGTGGACCGAGTCACATTTACATGTCCTATTAACAAGTCGTTGAAATTTTTTAATGTTTGATGATTATATCATTTGAGTTACACACGTTGGTTCTTTATTCTACAACCATTCGCGCAACATCGTGTTACCGATGAAATTTGCGCTAGCTACATGTACATGTACCTCTGGACGAGTAGGGGCGAAGGGGAGGGGGAGATGGAGTGTGAGAGGGAGAGGGGAAGCTATGGGGGGCAGGAAATGGAGGGGGAGAGAGAATGAGAGAGAGGGGGGCGATGGGGGGAATTGGACTGTGAGAGTGCGAGATGGTGGGTGAAGGAGTGAGGTAGAGCGTGAGAGTCTCTTGAAGTCTGAGTGCTCTTGAAGTTTTCTGCTTTATACAGTTGCGAACAAACACTATATTTTCCGTCACTATCGAAATGAATAACTGCAAACTGAAGCTCTTCTCTATTCGTGCACGACATGTTAAATTCCTATTATCTGATTCTATTTAAATTAAAAAGTAGCGCTTCTCACACTCACTTCTTGCTGTGGTTAGTTATTGTGTACAGCCTAATACACTTAAATACGGTATTATAAAAATTATGAACCCCGGAAGTCTTTCCAAATGGCATTAGCCTACGTATTTATGATGCTGCAATTGGCTGGAAAGAAATTTATGCAAAATAAAGAAATCATATTGCTAGTATGGAACTATTGTGATTGGATGGACGACTGCGATTGGATGGGCATTGTTATGGACTTTGTTGAAGTTCTATTGCAGTATCATTCACCACCCTCGACAACAATCAACATACATTTGGCTCACACCATGACCGCTCGTAATGACTTTCCTTATAGTAGCGCTGCCTTAATGGCATTTAACCTGGCATTTTAAATGGCAGTGTTCGAATTGTGAAAATTTTATCGACAAGAGTTGTGAGCCCAAGCTCAAGGACCACTCCATTATCCGTCCCCCCACCTAAATTAGAGGGGGGGCACAAATCACCCCTCCCCCCAGGATCTACGCCTATATATCAATTCACGCCGTCATACAGTATTTTTAGTACACTGTATAGCCATTGCTTAAAGTAACTTTTTAACCCCCCCCCCAACAAAAAATTCCGCCACTCTCCTCCGCCACTCTCCTCCCCCCTTTGCCGGAAGTAGGGCCCCGCCACTTCCTTTTTCTTACTTTAAGCACTGCGTTTTGGCTGGTTTCAGGGTCACATCCGTTTAGCCGAATACACCCGCATAACACACAATAGAGCTCCGATGCTTGGATAATAATAATTTATTGTCAACAATAATGTAAAATTAAAGAAAATAACACTGCATGTAGGCTAATCGTCATTGCAACATAGAATATCGAAATGAAATGTACACAGTGACTCGTGCTTTATTCCACACAGTGATTTTATTATTATTATTACAGTGATGTTATTATTAATGCGATTATTTATTACTATGATATGATATTATGATATTATGATATGAGAATATTCATGATATTATCATGATGGATCATAGCAGGATAACTTTTTCAATAGTTGCAGAAACTAATTTATTAAATTACTTAACGAGTGGTTGTTTCAAATTTAGTATTAGCCAACATTTAAGTTGTTGGATGTTAACTCGCCACCTTGTAATAATTACTCTATTCTTATCTCAGTCATGATCAATATAGTGGGCCTATCGGTTTATTGATGCAGTTTATGTGCCGGCTGGACCACCACCATTTTCGATAATCATATTCGCGGCCCGCGGGATATGATTTATGTATCGTTCACACATGTCCGAGTCCACGATTTTCCAGAAAGAACGAATTCCTTGTTCCAGCTCACTTTTACAGGAAGGTTTCACACGTCGTCTCAAGTAGAGCTTCAGAGCGCCCCAGATCTATCAAACGTACACACATATTTATCAAAGCTCTGAGCGGAAACATTGAATTATCACACATTGTAATGAAATGCGACACGCCAGGATATAAAATTCTTCATTCATTTGGCGTTTGACGGGCTGTAGTAATTCTAGATCAACTGATGGTCACGGTCTTACAACAGTAATTAAGAGGATGCCAGCAGCTGTGTGAGGGTGGGGGGTTGGGGAGGAGTGAACGTGCTGACGGTTTGGGGGGGGTGGAGGACTGACAGCGCTGACTGTGGGGGAGGGGAGGAGTGAGTGCTGACTGTGGTGGTGTGGGGGGGGGTGTGATGTGTTAATGCACCACAGCACATGCAGAGCTTGAAGTTCCGAAGTACAGTTAAGGGGCAGGGGGGGGGGAGGAACGGGGGGGGGGGCGGCAGAGGTGGAGAGACAGCAGAACTTACTGTAATTAACAAGAAATGTTTAAAACGTCCCTCTGCTGTTGCCCAGTCAATTCATACACAAATTCATACATGCAAGACAGAAAACGATTCATAGTAAAACGTGTTCGAACCTGCTCAATGGGGTTGAGATCAGGGCTTTCCGGAGGAGTGACCCAGTGATTTATGTTGTTTGTCTGCATCCATTCTTTGGTTGCTTTACTGATGTGTTTGGGGTCGTTATCCTGTTTCAAAACAAAGATGAAAATAACATCAAATCAAGCAGTTATAACATTAACACTCGACATCACGGAGGCAATGAAAAAAGCAGAAAACTCGAAGTAATAATCAAAATCTCTACATTTATTGTACTTTAATTTCCAATTGTGTCGGTGATTACGCCTGTGATTATGCTACTGTAGCTTGCGGACGTCCACTTTCGCTCAAACACCCCACCCCCCGTCACACCTGTTCCGCGTCCTGTACCTGTAGCCTACTGAACGTACGAAGCTCCACAATATCATATCGTGGGATATAATAAATTATGACGCTACAGCTGTAGCTTTGAATACCTGCCATAGTCTATGATCAGTAGGATATTTCTCCTCAATAAACGGCTTGAGGTAGTCATGCAGGATTGACTGATAGCCATTGCTATCCATGATTCCTTGAAAGATGGCGATCCTTGTCGCCCCTTGACGTGAAATCCCAGCCCATACGTGAACCTGAATACAAACAACAACAAACAATTCATAATTAATTTTGGACGTTTCATGGCCCAGGGGGCTATTATCCTCCCCACTGCTTTTTACATAATTCGACCACTGGTCGGGAGACATGGTGAAGGCTTCAGTTTTAGTTTCAGTTTCATGTTTATTTAACGGCGCATCGGTACAAGAAAGGTCATTGTGCGCCAAACAAAGATTAAAATCATTCACATAGGATGAATATGTTCATGCAAGTAGTAGTTAAAAACAATTGAATATCACAGTGGTTAAATTAAAACATGGTGCAGGCACGTGGCGGGGGGATTTGGTGGGGGGACGAGATGGGGAGACGTGGTTAATGATAGATTATGTTGATATTGAATAAATTCATTTCTATCGAACTCTTTAACTAAAATTTAATAAAAATTGCCGACTGGGAAAATTAAATTTAGGCTATATTATCTATTTTATGAAGAACTGCAATTGGTCTAAAATGTAATTATTATAATATCTGTATTCTAGCGGAACTAAATAAATATTACGACTAAAGTTATTTGGAGAACAAAAATGTCACTGGTTTTGACATTATTTTAGTAATAATTATTGTCCTTAGCATGCACACTCATTATTAACATTACATTATATAATATCAACCGCATTTGCATTGTAGTTGTAATAACAACATAAATATAATTGTAGGAATATACATGTAGATTAGGGTGCAGTGATGGTAATGCGAAAAAAATAAAAATTCCAGTTTAAGATGTAATAGCGGGGGGAAGTTGTCTTTATGTATTAGGAGTGAGGTGTAAAAATTTTGGTGATATTGGAATAGGTTTTGAGGTTCCTCAAAGAGGATAAAGGAATGGGGGGTCAGAACTGTGAATACGCGTCATTACACATTTTCACGTTTTCGGAGTGAATTATTA
>JAQFYQ010003448.1:0-10671 GCA_034694885.1 Buchholzia appendiculata
TTTTATAAAACTGACCCCCCCCCCCCCCCAAATCATTTTAGACAACTGCAACCCTGTATATATTTATACATAGAACATATTCATACAACCCTGTTCACAGTACAGTACACAGGTAAATCCGAAAACGAGGTAAGTCATATTCCAAAGGCGTAACAGCAATTCTCAGCAGTGTACTCAGCAATAATACGCAACAACCAAAATACTGAGCATCAAAATCTGCAAAAAAATTAACATAAGGCAGATTTTTACTACAACATTTCAAAAATGTCAGTTGCTCTAATGAGAACGGTCACATTAAAGCAAAAGCCAATCAGCGTAAATATATGCCATTTAGTTTGAATGTGGCTATAGACTAGACTTGCGAGATATTGATGGCGCCTGCGGTATAGCAGTAAAATATAAATAACCTAATAATTGATGGATAATTTAGACAGCTGCTGATGATAGGCTTACTCACTACACGAATACTAAACACGGAGCAACGTTGATAGTGAGTGAATATACAAACAGGATGCCACAAAAAACCTTTAACACAGTTGAATTTATAGGATTTAGATATTATACTTCTACAAATTAATATCGATATAATAGAAGTAGCGTAATGTATAAGAATACAGTGATATAGAATAGCACTTGCCTAAAAGTTATTTTATTTTCTAGACTAACATGCTGTAATGATTCCAGGATTGGTATTGCGCTGAAATACCAACAATATTATACACATGCATAATTTTATATGCATGTAGTGATATCATACATAAGGCACAGATACATGCAAGCAAACATGTACACATGCATTGCATACATCCATAAATGCTTGCATATAATCTAAGCTATATGATATAGTACATCTAAGTATATTATACAGGCACATATGTATTCTGTGAATGTACATCTATGCCTCTGCGTGCTTGCATGTGCACACTTGTAAATGCCTGGGTTATAATGATAACTCTCGTGACAAATTAATTATGACAATTATAAATAAGTAGAATTTTCTACAGCTGCAGTTCCTAACAGCCACCACATACAAAATCTCCAAAGTATTTAATAAACTGTTGATTGTGTATGCATGAACACAAACTGTACAGTGATATGTACTCAGCTTCCCCACACTGACTCATCACACACACACATAGACCTCATGCCTGCCCGCAAGGCAGTTTGCACAAAATCATGACTCATCACCACGATCGTTCACACACACACACACACATAGTAAAGAGAAAGAGAGATAGAGACAGACTACAATTATTTAAATTACAACTTACACGATGACTAAATTCATACATATAAATAATGAGATTCTCAACATCAGCATAAATACTCTGCCATTGTTCTTGACCGTTAAAAACGTAAAGTACATCGAGCGTGCTTGAAGGGGGTCCAGGAGCTGATACAGTGATATAAGGGTCAGATGATACATAGTAAAACATCCGAGGTGCATTTATTTCTGCGGAGTATTTTCTACATTTAGTAGAATTGTATCATATGCAGTGGACAATATTTTCATACAGAGAATTGTACAAGGCTAATAACTCCTTGGTTTCTATCAAATATCATGAATCGAATCGGCACATTTTGAACGTGACACAGGAGCAGGGCTGTTAAACGTGACCGCGACCTATTGAACTCAAACGCTTCGCAAAAACATGGTGCAGATTCAAATCATCATAAATACAGACAGACTTCAATCAAAAATATCATCAGTTAATATCATGGAATTGCTTCTAACTACATCCCTTGTACTGAACATCAGACGATCAGGAAAAAACACGTTACCGTTTCACTGTTCCTTTACCCCCTACAATTTACCACTTTTTAGATCTCTAGAAAGTCTCGACGATTCAGAGTGTAACCGCGTCAGCAGATTCTCCATGTCTCTTAATACAATGTAGTCTCTTAGATGCCGGAATGCCGTCGACTTCGCCTCTACCGGCTGAACTTTGGAAAGCTTATTGGCAACCTGTTTCGGTAGCCGGACCCCCAAGGACACTTCGATATTGCACATCATCCAGTACAAGCCGTGCTCATTGTGATGCTGGAGCTCTGAGTAGTTGGAGGCGAGACTGTGTCCGTGTTCGTAGTCTGCCTCGTTGTGTTGGGCAGCTTCAAGGAAGATCGACACTCGAGCCAGATCCTCGAGCCATGCCTTCGCCAGACGGTCAACCTTCTGGGCACTTGGAGGCTGGAAACAGAGAAAACATTTGTGCTCATGTAATAAGTGATAAGAAGACAACGATTTACTAAATCAGCATTGAATTGTTTCCTAAATGGAAACGAATAAATAGTAATGGAAAATTAATGAATAAATAGTAATAAACAGCTAGAAATTATTAGTAAGATATAGGCTGTTACATATTACATGCAAGGGCGACTGCAAATTACACAAAATTGTTTCTAAAATGTTTTTAAAAGTTGTAGTCACTACATGGTCTAAAATTTATCCTTGCTCTAGTTAAGCAATAAGGCAATATCCTGCGATTTGTACGAGTGCGATTTTGTACGAGTGCGATTTTGTACGAGTGCGAGGTCATGCTTAGTGTCATGCTTGTTTTGACGCCACTTGTACATGTTTCCAGTGACTACTAAATAAGATAATATCAACTGAAAGTCATACAATTGCGTCCTCCTCATCCCTTAAAAAACGATGGAAATTTTTTAACATCTTTCATCTACTTGATCTTTAGAATAATTCAGAAGTATGAATAAGTTGAAGGTCACAATAACCTGAAGGTTAAGATAAAGTCTTAAATATGTTTCGATCATTGTAACCTACATGACGAAAAGAAAACATGTGCTCGACGATGAAAATGCAACATGTGCCCAGCGTAGCGAAACCTTTCTTCACAGTGGTCAGTTTTCAACAGCTGCTATGTAATCTATCGTAAGCCTGTACAGCGCGCTGTATGCTGCATTACCTTCGCGCCGAGCGCAAAACGCGCGGGAGAAGAAATGTGTTTTGCAGAGCACTTGCGCCGCCCCAATTCTCCGCACAGGCCGAGCCTCAGCTCTGTCACCGTATCGGCACTGCCCCCACCGGCACTGCCCCCACCGGCATGGCGTGCCAGCGTACCGGCAGGTACTTCGCGCCGCCATAGTTAAGAAGTGGCGATTAAGAAAGAAATTAAAATTCAGTGACTCGTGCTAATAAGAAGCTGACAGACGCTCGCCGCCGGTTTCGACCACCAGGATGCGAAACGCGTTCCTCGCCACCGTCGATGTTTTAGAAGCAAAAGCCCCGTCGGCCGGTGTGCGGCGGACGGCAAGTCATTATTGATTGATTGGTAAAACCACCTCGCACCGCCACAGCCGCCGTATTATAGAATAAAGATCAATTGCACGCTGTAGAGTCGTAAGATCAATGCCAGTGAGAAATAACATTCTAGGAAATCCAGTTAGAACACCGGTCAGACAACACATTGCCCGGTCAAATGAGTAATAGACCATGATTCGATGGTCGGCTTAATTCGTGCCGCCACGGGCTACCGTGTGCATGTGTGTGTGTGTGCGTGTGTGTGTGTGCGCGTGTGTGCATGCGTGCGTGGAGCGGCCTGTTGCTTACACCCAGATGCGGAACGGTCTCAATTTTCCATGATTCATTTAGAAAACAAAGAGAGGCCGATGATGCTGTGCGCGAAAGCAGGTCGAGAGTGCAAATTGCAAACAAATTAAAGAGGTCAAGTTGGGCCGTAAGAGTAAGTGTACAAGGTTATTTATCAAGTTGTCAAGATAGAGTAATATATTTAAGGACGGTAAACCTGATACTTCCTGTTCAATTATCTTCACAGAATTACAGCACATATAAAAATGAAGGGCAACTTAAAAAATGGAATATAACTAAGCGATTAAATATTAGCAAGAAGTGCATTGTTGTCATAATAAGTGCACAATTTCTCTATTTACCTGTGATTTTGCCATGATATTACCGTAGCAACACATGCTATTACCATAACAACATGTGGCATTACCGTGGCAACACATGTCGCGTTTGAAGTGCAGAGTTCAAAATACAAAATTACATCACGAAGTTCCTGTTTGCGATCCAGGTCTAATCATAGTTTAACAAAACGCTTCAGTTAAATGATCATTTCTGATTCGTCATTGTTAACTTAGTCAAACCATCTACAATATCAAAAGCGAAAAGTTAACGATGAATACATAGAAACTTCAATGCTCGGCTTTCATGAACTTTGTTGCCGCGAAATTTAAACAGAATAATTGTGATAAAATATTCCTTGCAAGAAATCGTGAGAAAAGAGAAACGATTATTTACCTTTTTATGTTTGGTCGGCATTCCATCGAGCTGGACACCACGTGGTTTGTCCAAATCGTTCACGATGTCACCAATAGCCGGTTCTTTAAACCGCTGTGAAATCTGTAGCAGAAAACAAACAAATTCTGAACTACAGTAGCATGCTATACAATAGCAACTATTACTGTTATAAGTACATCATAAACCATTGAAGAGACTTCAATACATACACGTCGAAAAACGTTCATTGATTATATGTTAATAATAAATTGTATATGATTACATATCAAAAATTAAATAGAAAAATCAATCCAGATTCACCAAGCATAGTTATAAAACACAAACAGCCTCTTTGTTTTAACCATCGACACTAAAATGCGAACGTAATGCAGGACTATTGACTGAAGTTTGTTCAGGTAGGCAGTTACAAGTTACAAAAACCGAGTCTGCCGACTCCGTATATAGACAAGTAAAGAACATCAAGCGCAACAAGCAACGAAGAATGGTCTTATCAAGAACGTCTGATACAACATGCAATGATGAATGATGCAATGCAGAATATCAAGTAGTCTAGTACACCATACAAGTCAGATGACAATCCTGTGCTTCGCGATCTTTGCTTTGAACGCTACGACAAGCCTTCCAATCATCTCTACTTATGTAGAGAGCTTTGTTCTACTCTCCACTGCATAGAGATATAATCTGACGAGTGGCATTACGCTATCATCTCTATGAGAGGGATTACGTAAGCCAACAACAGTACGGCGTCACGCATCGGTGATCGGCGTAGAAGTCATGTCTGTTATCAACAACTTCCTGGATTTAGCTTCGGTACGAAACGAAAGCGGTTTTGTTATTCGTCAGAGCATATTTTGCGGAAGCATGACCAAGTCGCAAAGCAAACAATATTATGTATCCAATGAAACGTGTTGAAAAGTGTGTTTCACAAGTTGAACCTGTTGCTTTATTTGTATATAATACTAATGGAGGACTGTTAACTTGAAAGATGATTCCAGTATGGTTGAACCTGTTGCTTTATTTGTATATAATACTGATGGAGGACTGTTAACTTGAAAGATGATTCCAGTATAGGCCTAATATTATTGTATCAATTAGGTGAACGTGTAAAGCGTAAATATAACATGTCACATGTTGTGCCCAACTTATACTTAAAAAACTTCTGTCAATTTTGAAAATTGATTTTCAAATTATGTAACAATTAGCTGATAGCTCAAGCCTAGGATGCCACATGTTGGAGGCCAAAATTATTGTTTTATGTATATACCTGTTATTTCTGTGTACATTTAGAAGTATATCTTTGTGAATTAATTCTGTTATAAATTATAATTTCGATAATTCCCCGATGTCACAGCACATTTTCACAAGCGCCAGCATTTTATAAATTCCTAGCGATTTTTCAATTCCAACTTCAACCTCAATACACAATTACACAGGCTTTGTAATTATGCGACCAGAAGCCTGTTATCAACCATATATGAACATAGAAGTTGTCTCGCCATAAATAATGCAATGTAAATAATGTACAAACAAATCAACAAGTCGACAAGATATAAACTCAAATGCATGGGCTGTTTTATAAAAATCAGTATTCGCCAGATGGCTACGTGTTCCAACGTGACAATTTGGCCTAGTTAATGATCATTGGGCCATTATACGACCCAGTTATAAATATAACCCAATCCAAATCAATGGTCTATTTATAGCCACCAATCAGAAGCAAACTGGGGCCGGTAGTACCATGACGCCAACCTGGCGAGTACTGTGTAACTACATTTTGAAAACATCTCATTGAAGTGTGAAATAGTAAAAAAGAGATCGTTCATTAGTAATTATATAAACCATGCCAGGAGATATTTAGCTTTTCCTCATCAAATATCAATATAAAAATAGAGAGCATGAGAGAGATTAAGCCCACCTGTAGCATGCATTATTATTAGCGACCCGCTTGCGTCGTGCAAACATTCCGCAATTATGCGTGCCGAAGAAAAAATGCAAGTACGCGTGTTCAACACGTGAATCATTGGCCGAAACCTGTTTCGGATAGTTTAGAAAAGAATTTGTTAAACGGACGATTAGAACTCATCGCTACGGGCCCACCTAGCGGAGGAATCCGACAATTATTCTTTATCACACACATGTACCAAGAGCAAAATAGACAAACATACCAGGAGCAATACAGACAATCATACCAACAGAAATACCGACAGTCTTCTGTGTCGCTGTACAAGAAATCATTAACAGAGGTGAGGCATAAATGCCATGGTCCAAGGTTAGGTACCAGTGCCAAGGACTAAGACGAGACATAATTCTGTGGACTAAGGTTAGGAATAAAATGCCAAAGACTAAGACGAGGCATTAATGCAAAGGACTAAGACGAGGCATAAAGTCATGAACTAAGGTTACAAATTATGGCATGTGCACATATGTTCTTACTAGTTGTTGTTGCATTATATACCAATGTCAGCATATACATATATTTTGTGCGCTCAGAATATTCAATGTTGTCACCTACTTTTCAGGACACGGTTGAATAATTGAGATGCATAACAATGACACTATCATTCATACCTTGAAATAATTTCAGCATTGTATCGCTGAGCGCATCATGACTAACCCTTGTGATATTTCGCCTGTTCATTGTCAGCTAATTGCTTTTAAACAAAGTAACACGATTTCGAATAAAAAACAGCATGCGGCTTCGACAACAAAGCCGCGTAAAGTAGGCATAACCAATCACACGTGGAAGAGCGGGTTCGTTCGGGAATTTATCAATGAAACCATGACTAAGTCATTGTCACATGTTTATGACGTGTGTATACTGCGTGGCCCACAACAGCAACAACAACAAAAAGCTGCCCTACCACAGTGCTACGTTTTTTTTAAAGCCGTCATCTGCCAGCGGTAGGTAACACGAGCTACCACACACAAGGCCGACAAACCCGCAGTGTTGTACCATTGCTACCACACACACGAGGCCGACAAACTCGCAGTGCTGTACCATCTCGTGCCACCTCACCGAACGATTTAGTTCAACACGCCATGACTAGATTAAGCTAGCGTACTACCAACAGTAGAAATTATGTAACGCGCAGAACGTCTTAATTAACCGATTATGTATCACTCGACTTAAATCATGCCGTCAAAGGCCGTTACGCCGGGTCGAAGTGGCGGCGAATCACGTGCAAGCCCGGTTGTTGATTTTATGAGTTTTTCATGATGTTTTCATGATACGCATCCGACCGCACAGTGTTTGATATCGGTGGTCGTTATGGTATGAGTATATTAGTTATTGTTGAGTATTGTTGGTAGCAAATGACGGAACACACAATAGGAAAAAAGCAATGTGGAAACATCAAACAAAATTACTGCCGATATGATCACATTTATATTATCACATTTACGTTATGATCACATTTACAATATAATAATTGCATGAATGGTATGACAAAAAGAGAACCGAGACGAAGTAAATCGACGCTGGTGGTTATGAATCGTAACGAGGCTGGTCATGACTTTGTTGGTTGCGATTCACAAACCACCAGCGTCGTAGTCTGTCATTAGTGTAAGATGATCAGCTGCTGGTGATATTCAATGTAATATCCAATAAACGTTATCTGATTCAAAGCCTACATTAAGAAAACTTCACTGTATTATCATATGAAGTCCGCGGTACACTGTTTGAGAAAAATTTAATTTGTTTTCAGAAAATTGGAGTCTTTTAAGTTCTTGCCTTTATGTATACAGGCACCTCATGTAATTCATGTCACTTAGAGGTGGTTTGCTGGCCTTTCACTCTGCTGACGCATCACTTCTATTAAATGGGCCGAAGTACGACGCGAGGCTTAAAGATAACAATCTGCAAGAAATAATTCAACGAAAAAATAAACTCGCCTTCGACCACTTCGGTGTATTTTATACAAACCAATAATTGAGTTGTGTTTCCTAAAGAAATGCAAATTACATCATAAACTTTTTTGCTTTCCTGTAATAACCATCAAGCTGTTGTAGTTAATCAGACTACAGTATTACAGACCTATTCATCCAAAAACTATTCACAGCGACCAAAAGTACTGAGTTAAATGGATTTAAATGTAATACAGACGATTCAGAATGGCGGCGACCCAGAATAGTGGTCATAAAACGCTCATTTCAAAGGGCGCTGTAAACAGTTGTACATAATTCTTGAACTCAGTAGCGCAAGTTTCAAGTGTAAACAAAGCGGCGAGTTCTCTTGTAATCCAGGCAACTACAGTGCTCGCAGCCTAATTAGGTGTCAATCTCTTCGATACAAGGAATTGTTGCAGAGACAAGGTTCCTAGTACGAAACACGGCGGCCTACAGCGGTCATTGAGATCTGAATTAAATCTGCACTGACATACATAGCAACTTAAACGTGATGAAGCAGTTAACCCAAAGCAAATATCATAGAATGTTAATTGTCAGGCCCATAATTTGCACACATTTGAAATGTTTTGTAACTTTCTATGTGTCGTTTCTAAGTGGGATCGCAGTAAAGACAGCAGATGAGTGCTTTCTACTTACAGACAGAACTTATTCGTGAGCAGAAAATGTCGAAAATATGTATTTACAATGTTACAAACACAACAGAAATAATAGTGCATATCGCATGCAAGGCACACAATGTTGCATGCAAGGCACACAATGTTGCATGCAAAGCACACAATGTTGCACGCAAGGCACACAATGTTGCACGCAAAGCACACAATGTTGCACGCAAAGCATGCGTACACAACAAAAGCAATAATGATCTGTAGGCGTACACAGAAACTAATTAACAAAAAGTTTACAAATATGCAACAGAGTTCATCCATTTCAGCTAAACTTTGTATCATTATTAACTTACAGTTCCTTGCAAATACTTCGTGTTGGTGGATTGACAAGAAGTAACACCGAAAGTTGTCCAAATTAGATGGATAAAATTTATATCCAATAGAAGATGTCAACAACAACAACAACTTTAAAAAACTATTTGAATGGCAGAAAGGAGAAAAATATCCTCAAAGCTAATCGGAAAATTACTCTATATAGAATCTTTTAAGCACTAATATCAGAGTTGAAATTTATCATAGAATCATCTCATAATTGTTGAACTGAAAACATTTTCAACATTTCAGCTTCAGCTGCTATCCACTATCAATAAAATGGTAATTCTACCTAATTTTATTACCGAGACCGACGTTAATTCTTGAGACCGATTTCTACAAAATTAAATTTAAAAGAGCATAAAAAGTTGCACTTACGTAATGCCCCTTCAGAGTCAACACCGAATGCCTGAGTTTGGACGCCTTGCCAGCAATGACATGTAACGAATCTGCTTTGCTGAATGCCGTCGACCCGCCGTGAGACCGATCCTCACCGTCCGCGACTTCGTCCTCACTCTCTGAGGACAACGTGGGGATATGATCTGGAAAACTGGTTGAGTCTTGTAAACTGGAACTGCTAGCTGGAATGCAGGGTCGCCTCCAATGAAGTCTGACGCGATGCTTGGACGATGTTGAGACTGGCTTACAGGAGCCTGGCGCTGGAAAGATCACAGATGTACAGATGATGAACACTAGAAGAACGGACTTGCTTGATGAAAGACCTGTAGACAAACAATACAAACAAGACAATGAATCAATGGAATAAACAAACAAACACGACAATTACAGATAAATAGCAAAAAATCATTGAAATAAAGCAAGTAACGACGACATAGCAGGTTGAAGTCACGCGTTTTAAAATTAATTCCATAAAGCAATAAAAAGAACACTATTTATACCAGAGAATGTTTCTTTTAATAATATTACAAGAAATTCACACAGTTGAACTGTGAAACTGCATATCTACACGAATTTCACACCATTCTAAAACATCATTATGCCATGTCATGAATGAAAACACTGATGAGTCAATATTCAACGTTATTCGCTTGGAATGTCTGCAGCAGCGCAGTGCATAACTATCGGGACTGTCACATATTCATTCGTTGCTTGACTTTAATTAGCCCGGAGGTCTGAAACTAAACATCGCCTGATGATAATTACCAGCACTAATGGTAGTAATGGTTTGTCATCAACATGGGGGAGGGTGGGAGCACTGTCACCAGGTCGGACAACAGTAACGGAATGGGGGGGGGGAGGGAGGGAGCACTGTTCATGTCGTCACGGGAGTCCACGCCTCCAACCGCTTCGCTTTCATGTATTGAGTGGAAATTCCACGGCAGAAAATGGAGAATCATATATACCGCCAACGTTCCCGGTGTGCTAATAGACCACTTTGGGATAAGGCTTCTATAGTTTATCTACTCTATGTTTTTATCAGCTGTGAGTTGCAGTAAATCCTCTTGTACTGTATAAAATGCCTATGAATTTCTCACTAACTCTTCAGATTTC
>JAQFYQ010003449.1:0-10670 GCA_034694885.1 Buchholzia appendiculata
TCAAGGCATTCCATGCTGGTGCCAAGCTGGGTGCCACCAGTGGATCTTGGCCGGACCTTTCTGGAAGGCTGACTGGGAAGTTGTTCATTATTATCTTACTATTGCGAGTTATTCATTATTATCTTACCATGGCGCCATCTTCGTGACGATTGGCTTCTTCCATGACACGACGTGCGCGTTCACATTCCGGAGACTCGTAGAAAGTGTCACAGATTTTCTGCAGCATTGAATCATCACTTTCACATTAATTCCTATAGATTCCATTACATCCAGTGTTATCATTATATTATTTGTTATACACATCATATTCATAGCTATATATCACATTCTATTGACATTCACATTACAAATTTTACGTTCTTTTAATTTTCAGAATCATAAGTTATATTATACTAGGTCGTATTTAAATATCAAATTTAGAATTAAATCGTTAAATTGTAATTAAAAATTAAATCAGAATTAATAATAAATTAGTGTTAAATCGTTAAATTAAATCGCTAAATTAGAATAAAACATTAAATTAGAATTAATTAAATTTAAATTAAATCTTTATAAAAATTAATTTAGAATTAAATAATTAAATAAGGTCGGGTTCAAATCCTCCAAACGATGTTTCCTTCTATAAATGGTCCATGTTGTGATCGCTGTCACGTTCTCCCTCAACGCTCGCCAGAAATGTTTTCACAGTTAATCTGCTAAATTATAATATTTTAATAGGTCTATGCAATGTTTTAAAAAGTCGTTAAAACTTTTTGGAAGTTATGAACCGAACTAGAATAAGCACGCTGCTGTTATTGTGAATTCGCAAACTGTTGAGATCTTCATTCATCGGAATTCCAATCAGCTGAGTTCAATCTATACCAAAGAGAGTATTTATTTTGTGACAAATTCTACAATTTCAACTGCAATGAAAGTGACCTTTATTTTGAGTCGACAGTCTTCTTCTTTGCCCGGCTCGACGGCCAGTGTTCGCACAAAGTGGTCAGCGGGATTGTAGTTGGCCGGGGTAGGAAATCCGCATCTAAAATAAAGAGTGAGAAGATAACACATTCAAGAAGTTAAATCATCCTACAAATCAAGAAAAATAATATTTTATGAAATTATTATTAAAATTAAGTTTTACTTCGTTGATCAGTTGCTAGCAGGGAAATTAAATAAAACAATACTTTTTGAAAATTGCTATTTTATATGTTCTACACAAAAGTGTCACTTGCTTTTTTCTTAAAAAATAAATAATTTTGATGACGTCTCAGTGCTTAAAGGGCTCCTTACAAACAACATAAAAGCACCTTACAAACAATGCACATTTGTATAGTTGATATCAGCAATGAACTTTGAAGGTGCCTGCAGCATCAGAAAAATCTCAAGTTAAATATAATAGTAATTAATGAATGTCATATAAAACAAAATACAGTTTACTATACACACCGGTTAAAGAATTTTGTGGCGTCCTTTGCTGGACCTAAATAAGCAACACATCCTTCGGCCACCAGGAGCAGTCTACAAAGAAGGAGACAGGAAAACATTGAAACATTCAGAGAAGCAGACAGAAACAAACATTGAAACATTCAGAGAATTAGACATTGAGTCAACAATTGAAACAACAATTTAAGAGGAACATTGAAATAGACAAAGAAGCAGACAGAGAAAACATTGAAACAGACAAAGAAGCACATGGAGAGGAACATTGAAATAGACAAAGAAGCAGACAGAGAAATATTGAAACAGACAGTTGTGATTAAGCCTAGCTTCCCAAACGATGCCTCACAATGTTGAGTCACAAATTAGCACCAGTGCTGTACTCCTAAAAATTAGGCGGAGCAACGCCAGATTGTCCCATTTTTGACCAGCAGGGGAAGGATGCAGATAAGATGTGTAACTTTACAAAACTTCAAGCGAGCGGGTGAACAGGAGTGGAGGCGGTGAGTTTACGGAGGTGAAGTGAGTTTTTTACAACAAATTAATAATTTACCTCCATTTCTCTACTAACTTGCACCATGTAAGATGGTGCAAGGCTACAATTTCATAGATGTAGATGATGTAACAGCCTGTGCCCGTGTAGCACAGCTACTACCGATTCTGATTAGTGATCTTAAGCTAGGTGACTACCTTATCAGCTGGCGCGTTATAGAGGTTTGAACAGGCCAATTGTTCACTATAAATACTATGTACACATGATAATACAAATAATAATTATAATATGCTAATACAAATAATAATTATGATACGCCTCAACGCTCTAAGGTGGTGCATAGATAACGGTAGACGCAGTGTTAAAATCAGATAAAAACTATATAGAATTATATATTTTTAACATTAAAAATCATACTAATATTGTTAACAAAGATTATAATTCTATTTGAGTTCGCAATGTATACAAACTGACAAGAATGCTGGCTCTAAGACAAATCGTAATCCTTAACCCATTGCTCTAATGTCAATATCAAATTTTTACTCTCAACAACAACATATTTCACAATCCCAACCACATAAATCACTCGATATGTATCCGTTATCCAAATAGGTCCAATCTATCTCTGGTATTCTATAACAGATATGACCCGGCTGTGATCTCCCGATTTTGAATTAACATTGCAATTATTAATCAATCAAATTTACAAGAATCGAAAGACACCATTTTTAGCCATCATGTTTGAGATTATACCTGTAATTGCACCAAAGGTTTGCATAGCTAAAGAGAACGAACTTATCAAACAGCTCGTAGACTTCTGAAGAAGGCTGGTGTATGGTGCAGATGATGGTTCGACCCTTGGCCGCCATGCCCTTGAGAGTGACGAGAATATTCTTAGCCATGTAGGAATCCAGACCGGAAGTAGGTTCATCGAGAAACATCAGCGGTGGATTAGTCAACATCTGCAATTACATACGTCATCATGGCTTTATAGCCGTGTCACTTCTTTCCGAGTTTACTTATGACTCCAGCATGCAATAAGATTTATAATAAAATTTCTCTGTGATTATAAATGTTCCTTGAACTCTGGCGCTGGTTAAGTAAAATGTCAGTAATTTTACCCCACTGTAATATGCTTTAATTTGCAACAAAATATTCAAATACAGTTCATATTTGCAGCCGACCAACTTATATTACATGTCTAATAATGATAGCAATTAGGATTAATCGGCTTAGAATGTTAAGCTTTATAAGTAAGCTCATAGATCAAAGAATTTGCACAAATGTTCGAAGAAGCAACCGTGCAATAAACTTTGAATAAATATAAACCAGTAATTGTATGGTGAATAAAGTTTACACATGTTGCTTGGAGTGACTTTGTGTAATTCACAAGTTTTGTAGCGCTTAGCGCACTTAGTTAGGAACGAGAGAAATTTGCTTAGGATAAAAAGTATCAATCACCTAGAGCATCCCACGAGAAGGGTACATGTGATACCCCGTTGATTTCCTGCACAGGAAATGAACTTAGCGTCTAACCAAAGCCCACAAATACAAAATGGCACTTTCGTTTTGAATATTTTTCAATTATCACTTTGCCCAGAGCTCTAGACCACATAACGCTCGGAATAACCGAACTGAAATTCAAACGCGAGACGTCAATGAGCATATAATATCACTGTATCATGACAGCGATCAATTTGACATAAAATTCATGAAATAATTAACTTAAAATTAACCATGTGCAATTATGCATGTCTCACTGGTGCAATACATTCCTTTTACATTATGTATGAAGAGAAAGAAATTGCCTCTGAAGCGAAAGCCAGTCGTTTCTTTTCTCCGCCAGAAATTCCTTTCACTTTTCCAGGAGTTCCAATCAGCACATCAGCGCACTTGTGCAGGCTCATCTGCAATGGAAAACTCAAAATTATTAATGATATACTGGTATCACAGTATCTATATTTGTGTGGTACTTGTATGAAAGTATCTATACCTATTAGTAATGCTTGTATGAAAGTATCTATATTTAATAGTGATACTTGTATCACATAGAATATCTCTATTTCTCAGCTACAGAAAATAATCATACGAAAAAATTAGTTCATGTTATGAAAGTTTACAATATAAGTTTAGTGAAAAATTTGGAAACAAATTATTTCAAAATTAGTTTAAAATAAATAATTATTCTTGCTCAATATAAACATAATAGGCCAATATAATAATTATAGTAATAATAATAATAATGACGATGTCACGAATCGCTCTGAGCAGAACTCATCGCTACAAGTCAGCACAGACATTGGTCGATAAATAAAACTGATAACTTTCACAAATAAAATTCCTGAAGGATTGCCGTAGTTATTATTATCACGAAGTACTGGTGCTTTGACCATTATGAACCATAGCAAATACAAATTATTGAGATCCGCATCCTCACTTTCTTGTCAACGCTATTCAGTGCGTTCCACTATCAATGATGCTTATCTTAAACAAGCATGCAGCAGAACGAGTGTAATAAAATATCATTCAACAACTAATGCTACTATGCCCAACATAAAAAGTCATTAATCAATTATAAATGCTTGCAGCTGATAAGTTACAGTACACAGTTATATAATGCGTATATTCAGATACATTTGCTATTCACTGCATATACTTGTGTGTAAAGTATAGTCTAGACAAGAATACAATACATTTACACAAACCCCTAGAACGGGCATTGCTTTATGAAATAATGCTAAAACTAAGCATAGGGTTACTCATTTTAAAATCTTGAAAAAAAATTCTACTAACTAAGCACGGAAAATATTAAAATATCGGATCACTAACCTCTTGCATAACTTCATCGATCTTCTCGGTCCGCATATCTTGTGGTATTTCCTTGTCCATTTTCAATTGCGACTAAAAGTAACCAAAACATTTAGAAAAATATACGATATTTACATTTTATAATTTACGGAAAAAATAACACATAGTTCACTTGATAAAAGTCATGTTAGTGTGACTTACAGACTTACAGTAATACACTGATGATATATCTTTGATTATATGACTCTGTTTACTCTTACATTTAGAAAAGTGACAAACTCAAGGGTAATTGACGAAATCATGGTTAACTGAACGATTAGTTGTTCAATACATCTATCTCAAATATTGTGACATTCCTCTAGTCATTATCTCTAACTCAGGATTTCATTAGGTTTTTTCACAATTAAAAATCAATTAAGGAGAAAATGCATTTGCTCTGCATAAATTTGTTGCACAATTATGCAAATACAGATTGTACAATTATGCAAATATGCAAGTAGTCGATTTATGCAAATATTGATTTATTATTTTATTTACACACAACACTGTTGAATAATCTAAGATCCGATGTACACCGGTATTAACACCGAAAGACATTTTTCTGTTGCTTTCACAGTCAGGTTATGTCTGTCTACTAAATTTCTAAGTAAGATTTTATTTGAGATACGATAGTCGGCAAGTGCGATGCGGTTAGAAATAAATCGTTAATCTCGTACCCCGCTAGAGCTGCTACCTGAAACCAGAGATGTTCCTTGACGGTTAGAGTGCCGATGAACAAATCTTCCTGCTGAATGTAGGCCGACATGCTCGACATTCCCTTTCCAATATGGCCGCCGTTGACTCTGACCTCGCCTTGAACGTCAAGGTTGCCACGATTACGGTAGGTCAGCACATTCAGTAGTGTCGTTTTACCGGATCCGCTACACAAAGTGAAATCAATAATAAACGAAGATTTACATGGAATTTTCAATTGAATAACTAAAATACTATCACAGGAAATAATACATCTTCTAATAAGTCTATATTTTATAAAATTGGTATCTGTCTTCTATTAAAGTGAAAGCAGGCTGAAAGAAGGCTCTTCGGTGGAGTAGAGGTTCTTATAAGACAAGCCACCGATCCATCGGATTATTAGGTGAGTGCTAGTAGTATCTTGTAGTATTATATTCATGCGTATATATATATTATACTGGCTATTAATCAAGTACACAAAATTATCTCATTCTCTTTGTGAATTTTCAAGAGCATGATTTGAAGTATGATTGTCCGGAACTCCAGAAAGGAGATTATTTGAATCACAGATTTCACAGGGATTTGCACCCAAACAAGAGAGCGGAACCCACGGAGTATGAGACTAACAGATAGGAGCTTCATTTACATGCAAATGCTTTTGTTCGACTATTGTTTTTGTTCTGCTGGTATCAAATTGTTTCCGAAACAATAGTCATAAGAGCGCATCGGCTTATACATTTTAGATTTATGAAGTTGAAATAAAAAATCTAGCTGTAATTACTTAACACTGAAGTTTAGTTTCAAATTAATATCCTGACATTATATTGCTTCATTCATTTAGAATTTAATCATTATTAAATATTACAAAGATTTATTTTCTTCAATTGCAAAAACTCAAGTACGGCTACTTATGAACACTATAAGATAGAATAGGTAAGTGTGTTACCTAGCGCCCATAACAGCCAGTAGAGTTGCCGGTTCGACAGCACCTGAAACTGTAAGAAAACGAAGTCGTTGAAACAATTAATTTCCTTGAAAAACGGGGAAATAGTAAAATTTAACCCGATGGACACAATTCCAATTCTATCAATAGTGGGTGATCGTTTTTGTTATGTATTTTATTTGTGCAAAATAACAGACAGCATTCCGATGATTCATTATATAAAAATAACATAAATTACTTAGACATGATGTAAAAAATAACACTAAAGATAACATCACATTAATAATAAACTATCGCAAGAATAACATAAAAATCACATAAATAACATAAACAATAAACACTGCCTAACATGTGCACTCAATGTTTGCCTGCACAATGCGAACCGATTACAATTTGTATGCCTTGCATCTGCAGTTTTCGCATTTCAGCTTAAATCACTGCATACTATCATATATTTATATATAATATATTCATTGTAATAATTAGTACTGATTTAAAAGCCATGTTAGAATCACAGAACACTGATCTGGAATTTCTTCCTTGCGTCTTTTCAGTAGCATTCCAGCTATATCCGCGACAGAGTATAATAGTATATGATGCAACGAGTGTTGGCGTCAGGAAGGGCATCCGGCTTTAAAAGTTTTAAAGGAGATTGCCTAAAGGCTTACTCACTGTGAGTAAACTCTGCATTTTGACATTTGAAATTATTTATTGAATAATTTCAAATGTCAAAATGCATATGCTCTGCATATGCATTTGGACAGAGCAAAAGGCTATAAGGCAGAGCATATGGTCTGCATTTGCTCGGATTAGGCAATCCCCTTTTTATATTATGAAGGATACCATTTTGTTAAAATGTAACCTAATCCGTTTGCTAAATGTGGGCAAAGCCGGGCAAAGCCAAGATAGACGATAAAACACGCTGCTGCCGCTGCCGCTGATGATGATGATGATGATGATGATGATATTGTAGATTGTGATGATTATGCTGACGATGGTTGCATGTCTAAATAAAACCTAATTCTTATCCTGGCATAACAAACTGTTTGAACACAGGTACCGTTCTTGAGGATGTGTTTGGGAAGCAGGTCGGCGTCCAGTACTGGGTCAGTATCGGATGAACCACGCAGCATCTTGGTCTTCTTGGGCGGAGCGTAGACGTTGATGTTCTCCCAGGACAGTGTGATCTTCTCTACGACATCTGCAAAGCTGAGTCGATGCAACAGACTGAGTCGGCGATACATGGTCGGGTACATCGTACCGTAGCTCGTGCTACGCCTGATCTTCGGCTTCCCATCATGCAACGCGTCGTTCGGGTCGACGATGGAGACTCGCTTGTAGTGCGTTGAGAGGTTACGGTAGATATCGGACGGTTTTCGATTAGCCGTGGAGGCTCCGCTGTCCGACGTCGGACCCATTTCGATGGATACGGCGGAACCACTTCGACTGCGGTTGTTGAGCAAGCCTGTTGTTTCGCTTGTTGCCGGGGATTGGTCACGCGGAGATTGCTTACGCTTGGGAGAGGCCTGGCCTTCGGTTGGGGAAGGACCTCTCGAAGATCTCTGCTGGGAATCAGATCCGGGGGACCTGACGGGCGCTACGATCTCTATAGGGCCTTGATCAGGGCTCACTTGTTTGCCAGGCTGATTGCCCGGAGGCTTTCCATCACCGTCCATTGAGCTGCAAAACCACATCAACAACCTGGTCATAGTGTATTAGTGGGCTCTAAACGACTGAATATAGTACTATTTAGTGATATGCTGAAATGGTAAGTGAAAAATGGAGAACGAAGATATGTAATAATACAGCAAGTAACTAGACTTTTTTAAGAGCGAGCTAGCTGAATAAGCAATAAATTAACGCACATTATACTTTTCAAGTAAGTTTTTCCATTGCTTTCCGGCTATATTTTTAAGATCAGTTCTATAAGGCTTTATTCGTTAACTTCTAGCTTCCACTTATTTTAACTACGTGTCTGACTCTTTCAATAATGAAAATTTAAATCACTGCATTCATTAATTTTCTACCTTACATTTCATAGAAAGTTACATTTAAGTGTCTGGCAAAAAGATTTACACTTCCTATTGTTAAAAACGCACTAAATCCTTCAGATTCATAGCACTTGAGGAATTCTGAGGGTCTAACTATTTTAGATGGTTTTAATAATGATTGGTTTTACTATTGATGCCATTCATCATAGTTTTAAACTTACGATTAAAATATTGGGTTTAGTTAGAATTATTAGGATTCAAATATGGAATAATAATTATATCAAATCTAATCAAATTTTCAATAACGATGGCGATGTATCATGGTAGCCAGGTTTGTATTAACTGAACATCGATAACCGTCGACTTGGTGTTCACGTGTTGGAGAGAAACTCTCAGGTTGTTCACACAGTGATCTAGAGAGTTTATTATTTTTGTTGCATTTGTATTTCTTTTTGTTTTGGACTAAAAATCCTAAAATGTGAAGTGCCGAACTTGTGATCAAAATAGATATAGCAACGAATAACTTTTTCTAGAGCGATGATTTCGTGATGACGAATAACAGTTAACCAATCAATCATTAACTAAATCAATATCAAAATCAATAAATAAAATTGTTTAAATTAACATACAAACCAGTAGCTGGAAGTTCTATGCTGGGTGCCTAGTACAGCAGCGATATACAGACACCCGTTCTCTTGCAGAAGCTACTACGTACCCGCCAGTGTTTAACAAGAGACTGCCAAAGTTTCAAGGACTTTAGACGCTCAAGTACAACGTCCATGAAACTGTTATTACAGAAACCATGTGTTTACAATTTATTGCCTGTTTGTTCTTAAAGCTTTTGCTGCAGGCTACAGAAAGCTGTGGACTATGGATGTGAAATAGCGGAGGATTTTTGAAAATGCGACGCTACTTCAAGCAGACGAAGTTGGGCATTCTAATTAAAACGTTATTAAAGTAGGTCTACTTTTCTGGGAAAAATTGTACTATAAATTAATTTTAAGGTAATCGGTAAATCGGCCAGGGCTTGAAATAGTTTTGCAATACAAATTGGGTCGACTTTAATAATTAGATTATCATCGACAGAAAATCGATAACCGAAAATAGTTTTTTTTTTAGAGAAAAAGGTCTCACGACATGGACAGAGTGAGCAGCCGGGTCTCGACCCATTCAATTTTAGACTCCACAATCAAGCATGGTAAACCAGTTGTCAAGCGCAGTAAGCCTAATTGTGTTCACAATCTAAAAACGCAATTTGTTTAAGTTTATAATGTCCATGCAACTGTCCATGAACTTCATGTGTATCAAACGAGTTTTTATATTGAACTCGATCAATTATTTTATTATTACTTCGTAGTTTAATATGAAGGGCCTTTGTTGTAGCTGTATCAGATACAAGACCTTGATACATGCAAGCACGTAGTTTAGTCTTTGCTGCGTACGATAACGAGAAGCTACGCTGTAGGAAAGCAGACGCGACAAATTAGGCCAACAGTCAGCCATCAACATTCAACTCAAAAATACAGTTTCCAGGCCACTTTCATGTGTACCCGCATGCAGTTGCAAACTAGGTCACGCAGCTATAGTACTAAATGGTATAGTTATAGTCATAATTAATTAACTGCTGCCCTAACTCTAACCCCTGACCCTACTTTGAACCCTATGAACCCTACCTTGAACCCTATAAACCCTACCTTGAAGTTGAACCCTGTAAAATTACCAATAATAGGCTAACCGCATGCGGGTCCACAGTAACGCTTCCAGGCCACGCAATTACATTGCTTCGCCGATCTGAGGCACTTCACACAATTACGAAAACAGTAACTATCAACTACATTAATTTTCTACTGACTGAGGTTTCAGCGAGGTAGGCCTATACCTCAACTGAAACTGTCAACGTAGAGGCATCCAGGCCTGGTCGAGACTTGTGAACAGTCTACAACTGAGAACTTGGTTTTAGAGAAATAGAAGCTAAGTTCAATGCTAAAGTTTTTCAACAAAACACACGCAGTACACGAGATAAGGATTCTGCTAGTAAGATCCTAGCGGGCTGTGTATTGTGGAAATAACATACGAGTTCATCGGCGTTGATCTTTACACCATTCTCGCGATGGTCCACATTGCATCCGTTATTCTATCTGATTTAGCCTAACTTTTTTAAACACTCGCAATGCCGTCTGCAAATTTCAATGTTTTAGCGGTAATTATTTGTTTGTTTGTTTTGTTTGTATTGGCACGTCAGCACCAGAGGGCTATATTGTGCCTTTGATATGTTAGTTGCTCT
>JAQFYQ010003450.1:0-10669 GCA_034694885.1 Buchholzia appendiculata
AAAGAATACTCTGTTAAACTGCGTCGTCGATCATTCTCAACATAGAACCTGGAATCACATTAAGTAGGAACTAGCCCATCCTATCAAGAACAATCCTACAATACAACAATGACATGCACTTCAGCAATGAACGTGCTGAGTTTACAACCAGTCCAGAACACATCGTGTTGTTTCGTCTACTAAGAGATGGGGCCACATCACTCCAGTGTTGCAAACATCTGCACTGGCTCCCAGTCCCACAGAGAATCCAGTACAAAGTCGCACTGATAACTCATAAGACATTGAGTACTGGTGAACCTCA
This sequence comes from Buchholzia appendiculata, assembly GCA_034694885.1. NCBI lineage: Eukaryota > Metazoa > Annelida > Clitellata > Enchytraeida > Enchytraeidae > Buchholzia > Buchholzia appendiculata. The sequence goes on from JAQFYQ010003450.1 coordinate 302, forward strand.
ATACCTGCGTAGCCTCGCACGCAAAATATGAGCCTACGAAAGAACTGCGATCAAGAGGTCGATGACTTCTAAAAACACCGACAATTCATCTTTCAACTCAGGGATCTACAGACTTTACGTACATCAGCATCTGCATAGAACTCTTTACCAGAATCAGTAAGACAGAACACTTCCTGTGGGAATTGGAGTCACTTTTATTGGACTAGTATCGAGAGTCTTCTAGTTTTCAGACATAAAAATGTGGCACTAGCGAGTTGTCAGAGGGAGCAAGTAGTGACTGGGAAGGTCTCGGGTTAGTAGGCATGGGATGTCCAGTCTGACCTAGTTAGCCACGGTCAGCCTGGCGAGTTGCTTCGTTGTAGTAGAAGCAGATAATATTTAGCTAGGGATGGTCAACCTCTGTCTGGGGTGTACATAAGTTCAGGGAGACGGACAAAAAGTTGAGCGTAAAGATCTAGTGAGCGACGAACTAGAAAAGTTGTACTGAGATTTCATGTGTTGAATTGTAGAACATGTGGAAGTGGAGATACGTTTAAGAAAGCAAGTGAAGCTTTGATGTAAGCAGCGAGTTAGTGCTGCATTAAGTCGAGTATAGTAAGTTGAGATAAGCAGTTAATTAGCGCTGCATTTTTGTGATATCTCACCATGTTGGTGAAGTGAAGTTAGTACAGTTTTTTACGTCGCTCTACAGGTAGTTCCGGTAGCTTTAACTTTTATTACTTTCATACTTTTTTCTATTCTTTAACTAATTGCTGTATATGAAACTGATCTTTGTTACACTGTTCTAAGTTTGCTATTATTGTATTTTGCTTTGCTGGGCTTTCAGAGTAAGTTGATTTAATTAGAATCTCATTGCTTATAGAACCATAGTAGAGATAGAATCATAGGACTATAGAATATCTAGGATATCAGGATTGTTGATCAAAGTCAAACAGATGCTACAAATTACACGCACTAAAATACATATCAATGAGACTTACTGAACTGAAATTCCCCACATTAGCTATTTTGATGAGGAATTTTTTTGGTAAAATTGGCACCTCTAGCACTACAAATTTTGTTAAATGTAACCCCATGAACACTGAAGTTGTTAACACTGAAGAATTATTAACAGACATCAGTCGACGTATTGCGATATCAGCCAATAAGGAAGTTCTACTCAATAACCAATCAGCAAACGTTTCTAGCTCAGAGGAATGGCTCTGCTACAACCTATATTTCATACGAAAGCAGTTGTTTTATTAACAATTCAATAGTTATGTAGTCGAGGCATTTTTTTAGGCATTTTTCTCAAGGCCAAGGCAAGGCCAAGGCAAGGCCAAGGTATTCATTTTCAAGGCCAAGGCAAGGCAAGGCATTTGGCAAATTGGTCAAGGCAAGGCAAGGCAAGGCAATAAAGTGCGCAAGGCAGCATTCAAGGCAGGGAATTATACAGTCAAGGCAGTATTTTGCACGGTCAAAGCATTTTTTCAAGGCATTTTTCCAAGGCAAGGCGAGGCATTTGGGAAAATGGGCCTAGGCAAGGCAAGGCAAGACAGTAAAGTGCCTCAAGGCAGCCTTGAGGCAAGACATGAAGGCCAAGGACTACATCACTGCAGTTCAATAGCGATAATCTACGTTTTACTACAAGTTACTGTAATTTTTGACATAATCAGATAAGAAAATCCGACGGGGAAGGGGAGTTGGGGAGGGGAGGGTTCAATCGTCCCCAATTACTTCTCAACCACAAGTTAAATGTCAAACATGCAAGGATATGTCCCAGATCAACACTCTTCGCCAAGACGGAGGCACGTGCAACGTGCTTGAAACATTGTGCCACACCACGGCAGTCGACTTTTAAAAAATATAAACATGTAAATTCTTGCCTCAACACCAATTAACTGTTCCCTTTCGGTGGCGAAATCCTGGCTACAGTCCTGACGCGCCTTCAGTTGTTCTTTCAAATCCCCGCACTTTAGAAAGTTCAGTCACCATGGTTCCTAAATCACAACTAAAATACCGATCATTGGTATACTGAAGTACGCCGAGAAAGAGTCGACGATGTATTGTCGTTTGGCTATATCATGTGACGTCGACAAGTAGCCCGCGCAGAGTTCAAGGTCATTCATCTTCAACGGCTTTCAGGTGGATGAAATGTACGTGCATGTATGTGCATGTGCATATACATGTATTTATTCTGCAAATTGGAAGTATAAGTTTAGGTTTATGTCAATTCCTACCAAACTAAATTATGCAGTTCAATTTCATACGATACACAACATTATATGAAAACAATGTTAACGAACACAGATACGCAATTCTGAAAACGCAGCACAGTGTTACCTCAACTGCTCAAGTACGTCAAGCAGGACGCGAGGTCACCTATAATTAGAGGAATAATCTTCCTTTGTTTTTTTATCCAATTAGCATCGGTGTCATCGGCCAGGGGCATCGTTCTGATCGGTTAGTGTACTCAATATGGCACTTGAGTCACTGATATCAAAGACTGATGGCAAAGTTATAAACCGAGTCTCTAGCAACAGACATGTTTATAGGATCATCATCGTTTATTTCAAGCAGCGCACAACAGTACAAACAACTACCAATCATCTCATAGTTAAATAGTTCAGTAATTAAGAAGTTAATTCGGTTGAAACTGTGAAAGTCAAATGTGAGCAATTACAATTATGAATATCATACATAACTAGGATAACTACAATGTTCAATTTATCAGCATAATCACTAAGCGAGTTGCAAAATATTTCGTTTTAAAAATTTCATTTGTAATATGAGACGGACATTGTCCATACCGTTGGGCAGCTACTTATAGGTTGCCAGAGAAGCTAGAAGCTTATCGAGCTGGCCACCTTTAGGTCACCTTACGAGGCTACAGTGTATATCAGATATGTATTTAAGCCTAGGCGTAGGCCTACTCTCATGTCGATCTGTTCAAGGACGTTTGTGCTTCAAAGGTTGATTTGTACTTTTTATCAAGCCGTTCTATCTATTCTAAATGCACAGTAGCTTATACTTTCTAAAAAATAATCAGAATGAAATTAAACGTTTAGTCATTCCATTTCTGAACATTTGCATGGAACTGATTTAGGTTGGTATTATAGGTTTTTATTTTGTACGTGTTATAATGAGTTTTAGGCTACACCTCTGTTCTAATAATCTCTGTTCTAATTCTATCATTTTTTAAATTACCTTGAAGTAGCCCGATGGGTTGCAGTGAAACGCTGTACAGGAATGCATGAAATTAGCAGGGGCGCTCCGACTACGCAGGAATATAGTAAAGATTTAGTTGAAGATAAAGGGCACGAGGAAAATGTTAAAAATACTTAAATAACGAATGCCAAATTGTGGTCAAAATTTATCACAGGAAACGCAGTTCGCGGACAGATTACAAAAGTATAGGCCCCTAATAATTGGAAAACTTTTGATACAGACACCAAATCTATATAAAGACGGTATGCTATTATGATGGCCACATAGAAAATTAATCATGATGACGTTGATTTCGAGATGCAAAATTGTGAATATAAAAATCAAAGATGGCCTCCATATTTAATTATGGCGGCCTTTTGCTAGGAATTAAATAACAGTGTGAGAGGATTCAGAGGAAGAATTGTCATGGTAATGACGCAAGCACTGTTAGGGGCCATTCAAATATGACGTCACGCAGGAGGGGGGAGGGGGGTCGTCGAAGTGTGACAGCCTGTGACAAGGGGGAGGGGGGGGTAAGCCCGACGTGACGTCACGCCCAAAAAAAAATTGCAAAGCAAAAAACAATTTTTGGACCATTTTTTGATTTTTTGGGAAAATTTTGTTTTTTTCGATCGATTTGTCAGAAATTTTTCACTCAGAGGGGGGGGGGGTGGGAGATTTGTGACGTCATTTTTTAGGGGGGGTGTCGCGAAGTGTGACAGAGCGTGACAAGGGGGGAGGGGGGGGTCAAAAATGCCCAAAAACTGCGTGACGTCATATTTGAACGACCCCCTAGCCATGGTCCTATGTTTAATGACACTCAGATTGACAAGCATTTAAAATCTATACAAAATCTAGACACATTAATCTAGAAAAATGTCTAGCGACAAAATTTATCTTGGTGGCACTTGTGTATCTTCTAAATAAAACTTGAGTGGCATGGAGGTTGTCAAATTAGTTTACTTTACATCTTTCACATTGTAAGAGAATTTAATAATGTGTAGCATTGATGTTGCATTACGTGATGCCATCTATTACAAGTATAGATGTAGCGTTATACACTCATGGATGTAGCCACGATTTCATTTCGGGGGGTTTTAGAAGTCTAAAATTTTTGAAAAAGGTTGTAATTTTTTTTCCCCGGTGGGGACTTTCACATCCAAAAATTGTTACCGACTTTTCCCCAATATTTCTTCACAAAACATCCTAAATTTTAAGTTAGCAAAATTGGGGGAGGGGATTGAACCTGAAACCCTCCCCCTTAAATATGGCTCTGTTTACTCTAACAACCAAGTAGTCAGGAGAGAGTTCAGGTGAATAGTCAGTCGGTGAATCTGTTGTGACTCGTCATTGGACCTGCAGATCACACTTGAGTAAGGATAGAATAGGTTAGAGATGTATTGCAGCCCAAGCTGAAGAGATAGAATAGTTTAGAAATGTATTGCCGCCCAAGCTGAAGAGATAGAATAGGTTAGAGATCTATTGCAGCCCAAACTGAAGAGATTTGTGTGACATTCAATACTCTGAGAACCTTTGGTGTGCAGCTGCTGTCACTGGTTGACTTGTCCTCCTCACTAATTGTTCATGATGATCGATGTGCCTGAATTACGTTTGAATTCTGAACTTCGTAATGTGACAGCTGTCTGCGGCGCGTGCGTGTGTATATGTGTCCTGTTTTGCGTGTATGTCATGTTATGTGCGAGTCTGCTGTATGTGTGTCTGGAGTTGTGATGTCGATGCTTGAATGTGTGTGTCGGGCATGCACGCGTGCATTAACGCGTGCAGCGCAACGCGCTAACATGCACTGTATCTGATCGTTCTGTGATTTGAGTTTCTTATCGGGAGGTGTCATCTCCCCCAGATAGTAAATCTGTTATTGTCTTTCATTGCCGTGTGTCTGTGTGCTGCTACTATCTGCTACATTTCATCTGTGTGCACGACAGTTATTTGTGCATAGTCTTTTCCTCAAGTTTGTCTCTCGGTTGTGATGAGATGCGTGTGCAAATGTGTGCGCAAAATCTAAGATAAATATGCTTATGACTTTACTATTATTGAAATATTTGGCGAGATATTTAGCACGAGTGTTTTGTCTCGTTGCACTGCAGGCTAATGATTTCCTTAGTGTGTGGGTATGGAGGCTTATAGATTAATTGTTTCCTCTGTGTACTTCTTTTTTACGTGCGGTTAGAAGTGCCAACATTAATGTATGAAGCTTGTTGTGGTTATACGATCTATGTATAACCAAATTTTATTGATATAATGTTGATATAAATATTAAAGGTTTCTATTTATTTAATGACAAAAGCAATTATTATTTCACAGTATTTCGAAGCAAAGTTACTCTGCGCTAAATTGTGTTTTGTTTTACTAGAAATGCTTCTAATGTAGTGACAGTTGTTCTATACCCAAGCTGTTTGTATGATCACCTCTCAGAATAGCTCTTAACATTTGTAACAATTTGCTACTGAAAATGCTCAGTTTTACGCAACGAAATTAGACTATATCCTTGTACTTGTGGTTTGCAATGCCAATGGAATGATCAATAGCATTAATGTTTGCACTTTATATCCTTTGCTCATCCTAGAAACTTTGCTGTTTTGTTGATGGGTTCGAAACTACAGTAGAATACTGACAAAGGTTGAGCGCTTCTAGACAGAACTCTTCCTTGCAAAGTATGCGTAACATTGTTGATCATTGTTGGTGGTTAGTAAATATCACTTATAGATTCACAACAGTATAACGGAAACTATATCTTTATTTTTCTTCCTACCCCATGGAAGGTGTGTTTTAAGGTGGAAACTATACGATGGGTTGTCCATAAATATAGTGTACGGAACTTGATGAATTTGAACACACTATGCTTTGTCTGCTTGAGCTGGGATTCACCCCTCCCCTCCTAGGTACCAATTTGTTAAAGTCTTCACCCTTTGTTTTGCACAAGAATTATTGTTTCTTTATGATTTTCATCTATGAAATTCAATTCAAAGTATTTTTAGCCATAAGCTTGTGTTTAGATGTAAAGCAAAATGTAAATTTTTCATTTTTTAACATTTCACATTATATTATAGGACGGCTCTATTTGCTGTTTGCAGACTAAGGCTTGTAGAGGAGATTTACCCTTATCTGCACGACCTACAAGTGTCTCGCGTATAACGTCTCTTTGGTTGCATAAATCTCTGCTTCTTCTACTCATTTTTTACACCGTTGTGTTAGGCTTGTAAAGATTTGTCATAAATCAAAGCTTGAGTACCCTGCATCGCTGTTTGTTGCAGCGAGTCCAAAGTCATGCACATAGGCTGTAGATGTCTGCTGCACAGGTTGAACTCTTTCCCGCGCTTTATAATGGTGTTTGTGAAATTGCAAAATGAGTATACAAATTGGAATGGAGAAATGTAAATTTGCCTGTAGTGACTAAATAGGCATCTGTGATGACACATCACAGATGTCCACAAATCCTCTGTAAAATATGCTTCTAATTTAATTAGGTACTCTGTATATTTTTTTTCTTTAGATTTGAAAAATTATCTAACGCCAAAATTGCTATAATTATTGCCGGAAATTCAAATCATAGTAAAAATTCAAGTTTTGCGCGTCCTGTGCTGTTGAAAACGTAGCGTTCAAACATTCTGGTTGTAAGAACCAGTGTGCTTCGGTAAGCTTCGGTGTGAATTACTTGTTGGTATCGCGATGGGTTTTGAATTTGACGCGACGAAACTGCTGTGTAAATATTTCTAATGGAATTTCAGGTTAAATTATTGACAATACTACGTGCAATCTGATATCTCTGCTCAATGCACACCGGCTGCACTGGCTGCTCTGTACAGTTACTATATGAACATTTACACAGTCATCATCATCATCAATTATCCAGATTGAAATTTCTACTTGGGTTAAATGTTACCAGAATGTTTTTCTTCATAATTATGTGTAAATTGTTGACAGGTATACTAACAGCCTCGCTGCTTTTCAATATCATATTAAATTCATTGTATTCATCATTTAATATCATATTCATAGCATCCATAAGAACATCATAGACACTGCAGAATGCTGTAATGTTTATGATAATGATGATGAAGTGATGTGGTTAGCTATGTTGTCTCATATAGTGACGAGTTACAGTATTTCTTGCTTGAAACCTCATTTACTCGAGTGGCTTGGTTGTCGACAAGTTTTAAACTATCGACGATCCCTGGATCACTTGCGTCTGTACGCACGTTAGTCATAGCTAGTTCTTGGACTATTGTGTAGTAGAATAAGTTGCGTACAGTTGTGATCCTGGTAGCACTTTAGGCTGTTCACCTGGCACGTTTCTGCACTTAAATAGTGATTGAAGTTTAGTGTTGCATCACACAATATTAGCGTTGACTGTAGAGTCTTGTGTAACTCTCTATTAAGCTTAGTTGTGTACTGCTTGGTAATCAATAGATAAATCTACAACTGTTTATGAAGATGATGATGATGATTCATATACGCTACAAGATATCTAACAAATACAATGTTACATACATGGTAATGTTGGGTAAGATATGTCGGTTCTAGTCTGTCCCACTTTTACAGCAATTATCAACTAGTGAGTGTTCAATTGTGCTGACCTATTTCCATATAGCTCTACCGTCTTGCAATGTGCCATTCAACTCTGGGTTGGGGGGGGGGGGAGGAAGTGTCATTCAGCTCAGGGTGGGGGGAGACAATGTGTCATTCAGCTCAGGTGGGGGGAGACACTGTTTGGTATGGTTATGAACTATATTGACGTGTGTTTGTTTGGGACGATGAACTACAAGGAAGCTTGTGAGCACTGTTCAAAAGTTATTTGTAATGCTCAATGTACCTCGTCGCTTGCGTGTCTGCTAATTTCATCATAATCTTCTAGGCTAATAGTTGAAGAATGTCAGTCAGTCAGTATGCAAATGTAGATTGTTGTTAATCCTGTTTGACGCGCGATGTGTGACTTTGTGTGTGTGTCAAGTGCCACCGTCGCTGCTACTGTGCTTGATAACAGGACGCTGTTATAATACACGTATGTACTGATAACGATTATTATATATATAATATATATACGTATTGAAAGTTCAAATAACTTGTGTGTGAAGAACTTTGTGTGTGCTGTTATAAACGTTATAATAGTAATTATTATTATTATTACTGATTTTGTATGTTTTTTGTAAAAGTACAATTTTATTGTTTTTAATAGATTGTTTAGTTTCGTGAAATAACACACTATTTATTTTTCAACTATAACTGCACGCGTTTTTGATGAACCGTCGGAAGCAAAAATGATTATTTGCAACTCCAGTGTATCATGTGCCGAGCTAAGTAATGCACTGTATCAGTGTAGTCTAACTGTTAGTCGCGACATCATCCGTTTCACATTCGCTGTTTGACCCCATGGCACCCCCAGTTGTGCGACCAGACAGCCCGTGTGTTTACGAACATTAAATTAGAAGATATGCAAATAAATAAGACGATAACAAATACTTGAACATGATTTATTACAGACCAAAAGGATATAATTTATAGTCTATTCAGTACATCTTGATTATTTGGAAAAAAGTCTTTACAATTGGCTACAAGAAACACGGCAATGATCTGTGCTTACTGACCTGTAATACATGCAATGCGTTAAATATGCTTAAGTACAGATTCACCAGTCGCTTAAGAAATGGCGAACGTGATCAATAGAATCGTGTCTCTTGCCAAAGATCACATCTGCAATTTTCTATAGCCCTGAAGGAAGTATACCTAGGAATTCAAGGATGCACAACAGGAACACATCTTAAAGGAAGTAGGTAGAGTATTTATCATACAGTTACACAATAAGTAAGCAGTATGATTATAAAATATCAACAAGTTATGTAGTGCGAGTAAACAGCATAAATGAATTATGCATATAACAGCAAGAACATGTACATTGTACAGCTAGAAAGTATAGTTACATTTAGAACTGTACTGTACAGCTAGAAAGCGCCGGTATCGAATTATAAGTATAATAGACCCTGTCGAAAGAAAAAGACGATAATTTAAGTAGTTGATTGTGTGTGTAATATGTGCACCAAAACTTGAAGCCTGTAAGATATCGATACAAACGTGGAACTAAATTACAACCTTGTTTTGCCTCGTAATCTTTATAAACCCCTCAAAATACAACAGTTTCATGATATGTACTGTAAATACAAACAGTAAAGGAATATTGTACTCGTCGAGTATAAAGCCTGACCCCCATGTAACAGTTAAAATGAGGTCAGGTTTTTTATATGAGACGTTTAATGCCGCAAATGCATTTCCAAAATAGCAATTACGTCGAGTAACAATTTCATGGTTTATTAGACATTGGGTGCCTGTTTGGCATAGCGTATTGCTTGGTATAAACTCTACAGGTTTCAGAATAAAATCTCAGCTAAGCTAGATATTTTTGTATCTTGTGAAAGTTGTGAGTCCGATTTCCGTGGATAATAAGAGAATTTTGACATTGGAGAATGTTAGAAACATCATTTTTGCATGAAGGTCATTGCTCCAAAAGATATAGAGCCCGGATACCCCAATAACCTAGGGGACCAATTAATGAAGGAGATTGAGAGACATCAATAACTTAGAGACAAAGCATTATTATAAGGGACCAACGATTTAGAGGGGGACTGGGAGATGCCAAAAACCTCGTGGATCAATAATGTAGGGGACTGGGAGATGCCAAAAACCTACGGGACCAATGATGTAAGATACTGGAAGATGCCAATAGCTTAGGGAACCAATTATGTAGAGGGAGGGGGAACTGGGAGATGCCAATAACATACGGGACCAATAATGTAGGGAGAGGGGATTGGGAGATGCAAATAACCTAGCACGAAGGGGACCAGGGGAACCAATGACGTAGGGGACCAGGGGAACCAATTAATCTAAGAGATTGGGGCTGATCTGTTCTTAAACTTGTTGACACATGGTTCTTTCCAGCCTTTGACATACTGAGCTTGAAGCCATTCAAGTTTGGTCTCTGCCAACTATGCTCTGTGGCAGTGTACAAAGCAGCTCATACTATTGTGCACAGTGTACAAAGCAGCTCATACTATTGTGCACAGAGTACAAAGCAGCTCATACTATTGTGCACAGAGTACAAAGCAGCTCATACTATTGTGCACAGTGTACAAAGCAGCTCATACTATTGTGCACAGAGTACAAAGCAGCTCA
>JAQFYQ010003451.1:0-10669 GCA_034694885.1 Buchholzia appendiculata
TCTGTCTCTGTCTTTCTCAGTCTCTCTCTCTCTCTCTCTATTTCTCTCTGTGTCTCTCTGTCTCTGTCTCTCTCTCTCTCTCTCTCTGTTAATGTAGCAAGCAACATTGGGTGTACAAAATGAGTACATTTTGATAAATAGGCTACATGAAATTAAAGGCATGTAGAATTTAATTATTGTTGCCCTGTGCAGTAACGCTTCATCAAAGATTAATGATTTGATTATCTAATGAACTAATGTGCTAATCAATTGGATTTTGTTATGGTGATTTGTTCTTAAAGTCTTATTGAAATTACCATTTCAGTTTACCTCTGCGGTTCTGGGTGAATCTGATCACGAACCCAGAGTTTCTCTTCGATATCAACAAGTCCGTGGTCGTCGAGTCCTGTCTCTCCGTCATCGCTCAGGCCTTCATGGAAAGCTGCTCCACATACGAACACAGACCAACCAAGGTAAGAATATGAACGCGATTTCACCATGGTAAGAATATGAACGTCATAAAATCATGGTAAAAATGTGAACCTCGATTCAGCAAGGCAAGAATGAGAACATCACCCCACCATGGTGAGGTTTTGTACAAAAGCCTGGAGGGTAAAGAATATGGATATCATCCTACCAAAGTGGAATTGAGATCAACGAATGCCGATCAACCAAGATAAAAACAGCATCCAAACAAGGTGACAATATGACGTCACCCCAGAAAGGTGAGGCTAAGAATAGCAACCTGACCGCTTTCCTGTGTACCCGCATGCAGTTGAAAAATGGGTCACGCAGCTACAGTACGAAATAATACAGCTATAGTCATAATTAATTAACTGCTGCCCTAATCCTAACCCCTAACCCTACTTTGAACCCTATAAACCCTACTTTGAACCCTATAAACCCTAATTTGAACCCTGTAAAAATTACCAATAATATGCTAACTGCATGCGGGTCCACAGTGACCACAGTGCGGGTACAACGCAACCTGACCAGGTTAGGATTTGAACGCCAATGTAGTAAACAACATCTTTAATGATCTCGCCAGGATAGGGATAAGAGGATCATCCCACCAAGGCAATGTGGATATGAATCAATTAACATAAGGAAACGAGCATGGAACTATTAAGGCAGTGATAATTTATTCTGTTGTGTTTGTTGAGTTTGTTGAGTTTGTTGATTAATGTTCTGTTGATTAATGTGAACGTGTATCTAACAGAATATCTATATTGAGCGAAATCAGATAAAATTGCATTGTTTGTATTGTTTTAAAAGAAGGCCATGCTATGACCTAGTATATAGAGAAGTTGATATAGAGAAGTTGATATAGAGAAGTTGATACAGAGAAGTTTGTAACACAGTTTTATGCGGTATGTTTAGGATGCACCGACCACGAAGCTTCTCTTTGCCAAGGACATACCTCGCTACCGTCAGCTGGTGGATCAGTTCTACAAGGGCGTCAAAGATCTACCTCCCATTTCTAACAAAGTCATGAGTCAACACATGACCGATCTTTCTATGGTATGAAAGAACATGGCATGAAGCTTTCTGTTGTCACTGCAGGCTTATGTGTCTAACCTCTGCAATGATTCAATCTTTTGAATAGTTGATGTCGTACTTTTTATATTGAGGACATACCTCGGACATACTTCCAATTTTGTAATTGATGTCATGCTTTTTGATTGAGCTTAGGAATAATTATCTTCTAACCAGAAGAGCAAAAAGTAATCTTCGCCTATTTCATATTTGTAGACAGCTTTGTGATTAAATTTGTTGGAGCTCATAGTTGTGAAGTTAAATTGTGAGACTTATTCCATCTCCAAAGATTCTAGCTGTCTCTAGGCATAACTCAATCTTAATTAATTCTTGATTAATTAATTGCTTCAGTTGTTTGAAATTAAAATTACGCTGATGTTTTTTCATTGATTTATGGAATACAGTGATGATGTTGAATAGTTTGTAATAGTAACGCTGTTTGTTTATTTTGATGATGTAGGCGTATACTGCTGATTTCAATCTCGAGGTGGCGCTAAGAGAACTCTACAAGTATGCTACAGCGTACCAGTATGAGGTAGGCAGGCAGGAACATTGCAAATATAAATTCCGATAAACATGCCTGTTAATATCTTTAAACTCGAAGTCATTCTGTTAATAATTGTATTTATTTATTTAATCAGTTATTGATCAGCACACAGTACACATGGTCACATTATTTTATATTCTGCATGTCGTGTTTGCGAGCAATTACTGCATACAGAATATTAATAATGGCATCAAAACTGACACATGGGGTAAAAATGGACACCTTTAAGTAATAAATTAAAGACATTATAAGAATTTCACTGACCTAAATCAGATCATTGTGATAGAACTAACTCCGCCTGGGTAGGTCTCATAAATTTGAGTTCGCACTCATGGTGAGACCTGCTGCGCCCAGTCCCCAGTCTGGGAAGGGACCTGCTTAAAGGAGAGGTCCTGAAGAGAGGAGGGAAGACGCTAATCATCTTCGATATGACAAAGCGTCTATAAACCTCAACCACATCAGATCATTGTAATGTTAAAATACTATTTCTAAACAATTCTTTTGAACTGCATTTTCTTGTTTAATATCCAGTTATAATGTTGCACTAATCAACTTCATGATTAACTCTGGGATATTGATTAACGATACCCGTTGAGTTTAGTGTTATGAATTCTGCTTGGTGTATCATTTGTGCAGTGTACATATCTACATTGCATTGTTCGTAATGTAGAATTTTGTTTGCATGTGCGTCTGTGCTACCTCTGACATTCCGAGGAACGACATGTAATATCCCTATTTGTTGCTATTACGTTGTTTCAATACTTCTTTTATGATATAAATAATGATTTGTTTTACTTTAAATCTTTTGATTTTTCAGTTGCTCACTGCGCTCGAGAACGATCCGTCCGCTAAGAAGATGAGATTTGGTTTGAGATTTCAGCAATTAGAAAGTATTCCCGAAACTGATACAGAGGAATAGAGGCTGGAAAGTATTCCCAAGACAGATACAGGCGAATGGAGGCTGGACAATATCTCTGATTCAGAGGAATAGCAGCTACACTCTAGGACTGATTGAGTATGGTGGAGTGAGGATCAACTCTAGACTAATGTGATATCTATGTTTCTCGTGTTCCACTCGTTTATGTAAACGCTTAACATACTTGTGGTACGCATTGTTTTTTGTTTTGAAGAAAACTAAATGTGGTCGGTGTGGTTTGTGTATTATGTGGTCAGTGTGGTCATTGGTTTGTAACATCTGAAGTTTTGCATTAATGAACTTCTAATCTGCTGATTTTTATATAGATAACTTGCTAAACTTATTGCTGATATACTACTCACTATTGGTTGGCAAATACTGTGACGTACAGATTTCACTAAGATTGTAAATTACAGCAGAGTTTCTGACGTAAACTTTCATGTAATTATCCAGCAGTAGAATTTTAAATTTTAAATATTTTTGTAATCAATCAATTTTTCTTTGACATTTATTTTAAATATAGAATTTGAATTTTAATGACGTTTATCGGTTCTGTGATGACCTACTATATGCATTTTTTGGAGTCGAACCTTAGCCCGCTGTTACTTTCTGAAAGACAATAATCATCTTAACAGACAATAAGCAGTGCTTTAGGGTTTCTCCCAGTATTTAAGGGAGTTGTTGAAACTCAATGTACAGGTGTCACATCGCTCTGTTTGAATGTAGATGATAATGATAGTGTGTGCATTTTGTAACACTTAGAATTAGCTAAGGGCTATGACAGTTATGACAGGCTATGACCGCTATGACGGTTATGACAGGCTATGACAGTTATGACAGGCTATGACAGTGTTATGGCAGTTATTTTGTTGGTTATTTGTTAGTGACGCGAGGTAAAGTACAGTAGACGTGTTTCTGTTCAGCTTCATAGTACAATTGTACTTGTTACTTCTTGTCTTTTTAGTACACGTGTTGTAATTTGTGCAGGACTTGTTGGTACTTGTTGATACTTGTTGGTACTTGCTAGTACTTGCTAGTACTTGTGCAGTACTTATGCAGTACTTGTTAGTACTTGTGCAGTACTTGTGCAGTACTTGTGCAGTACTTGTGCAGTACTTGTGCAGTACTTGTGTTGTACTTGTGCAGTACCTGTTAGTACTTGTTAGTACTTGTTAGTACTTGTGCAGTACTTGTGCAGTACTTGTGCAGTACTTGTGCAGTACTTGTGCAGTATTTGTGCAGTACTTGTGCAGTACTTGTGCAGTACTCGTTAGTACTCGTGTTTGTGCATGTTATTTGTAAATGTACTCGTGATGTTCTCAAGTACTCTAGTTCTTGTTCGTTGTTAGATCGATTTGTTGTATTGCTTGTACCGAGATATTCGCACTATTTTACATTTGTGAATGTTTGTATTTTTTGTATATTAATATTTAATTATTAATAGCGTTCAGATTGTATAATTCATCTCAGTTATTGTGTGTGTCAGTATTTTTGCAAACGTAAATCAGTTTGTATTCGTAAATTGTAAGATACAGCAGGATTTCCTTGTAATGCCATCTTACTAATAAACGTGTTCTTCTTTGATACTATTTGGACACTAAGGTTTTGTAAATATCCAACCTAAAGATGTTCTCTAGATGAACACGTAGGCCTACATGTGTTCCCTGACTCGTGCTCTACGGTCTCTTACTGTTTGTAGCACTCAACTATCAGATGTACAAGCCCAACATTTTCTACTGCTGCTATATGCATATATTTATCAGCATTTGTTTTTTTTGTCTTCCAATACTACACAACGGTCTTTTACTACAACCGACTTTTACTGCAACTGACTTTTACTGCAACTGACTTTTACTACAACTGACTTTTACTACAACCGACTTTTACTGCAACTGACTTTTACTATTACTACTCAGTCTTTCAATATTTGTATAATTTGCATTTAATTGTATTGCATACGCGAGACTTCTGTGTATTGTTAGCGATAACTGGACAAAATCATGATCGAGTTCGGTTGCTAAAGTATTGGCTATGGTGACTGTGTGGTATGGTTTTTACTTTCAGTCCGATTCATGCTTGAATAATTTAATGATGCTAATGGCTATTAATGTTCAATGCTTAGTGTTTGTGGTAACAAAACGCACAGTTTGTTCTTAAATAGTCCAGTCTTTTTTGTTTTATTAGGATGAAAACTTTATAAGGTGAAACATGACGTCAGAAATGGAGCACAAGTGATGGTTGATATTATTGAAGGCCAAGAAAGTTAAAGGAACAAAATTATAATATAATATAACTAGTAAAAAGCACTGAAATATGATTGAACTTGATCAACATGATACAGTGGCAGCACACATATACTACTATTGGAAGGAAAGTGTGTGGTAAAAGAACAAGAGGAAGACCAAGATTAACATGGACAGATGATGTCATAGGTTGGACACGGTTAGCGACATAGGAGATGGTAAAGAGAACGGCTGAAAACAGAAAATGATGGAAATCCATAGTAGTGAACCTTCTTGTAGAAGATGATACGTGATGATGTTGATGATGATGATCAACTTGGCTGAAATTTTGGTTGACTGAATATAGTTGTAACATTGGGGCCGTACAATAGATGAGCGCTCGATTCGAGCGCTTGAGCGCTCGAATCGAGCGTGTCTTTTTGTTCGACAGCTGAGTTTGAGCGCTCGACCGCTCGCATCGAGCGCTCGAGCGAATTTCGAAGCCGCTGCGACCGCTCTATAACATTTAGATCTTCTATTATCGTTAATTTTTTTTATTGTAAACAAATTACTGGCCAATCAGGCGATCAGATTTCCGCTAGCATAGATAAGTGTCTTTTAACGTCATTTATTTCCCGCTTTGCTCGAGCGCTAGCGCTAGCATCGAGCGCTCGTCTAGAATACGGACCCAATATCTCGGCGATCAGCTTATCCACTTTTGTGTAGATTTAGCATATACAATGACAAACAGTATAAAAGTTCCCAAGCATAAGTAGCGACTTTCGCAATACTAACTAACCCATGCGTACATGTATACATGAATGCGCACCAGATCCGTACATGTGTTATTACCAGTGTTAGAAAATTCTGGAGAAGCTAGAGTTAGTCGGAGAGGCACCAAATGGCAAATGCCAGCAATATGACGCGTTTTTTAAAAACCATTTGTAAATTATAATTGAATTATAATTCAATGAGGTTGGCACTGCCACTAATCATTAGATATAAGGGTTATACAGTCCCCCCCCCCAATTAAAATCAAAACCGTAACTTTATACATTAGACCTACCTGATAATAGGGTGCGTTTTCTAAAGGCTCGATCCGGACTTTTCGGATCCGAAGATTTGATTATTACTCAAATAGAACAAAAATGTAAGAAAGAAATGTTATTGTTTACTTTTCGTGAGCGATATTATAGAGTTGTAACAAGTGAGGCAAGGAATTTTAAAAGTAATCCCCTGAACGGAAAGGCTGCATGCTAACAACGCATTCAGTTGGAAAGTTGGAAATTTCAATACCTATTATTTGCACGACTTCTCTATTACCATGGATTATAGGCAAAACTTTTGAGTTAGACACGTCTTTGAATGAAGCGACCATATCATGTATATTGGTTCTCCTTCACTTTAGTACACTGCGTGAGAAGGTTTCAAAAGAGGCATACAATAGCAATAGTTCAATAGCAGACCTTAACCCTAACAGTTTCCCTTGTAGTGTACTAAAATGAAGATTAGCCCACAGTCTTAACCCCAACTGTAACACAATTTCTAACCCTGACCTTACCTTAACAGTTTCTCATGCAGTGTACTAAAGTATAGGTTAACCGATATTTTTTCACTTTATTTTTGAAAATTGACTAGGCCTGTATCAGTTTACACAATGCTAAATAATATGCCATGCCAATGATATATTGCATCAAATCATTAATTTCTTTTGCTATATTAGCATGGTAATAATATTGTAAATATTGTATCTTATAGATAATAGAAACGTTTACGCTGATTCATTGTTACTGATCATGGCGAAGAAGAATAAACTTAAAAAGAAGCATTCAAGCACAGTAGTTCCTGGGCAGAAAACGGAAAATCAACACTTACCAAGTAATGATGTTCCGACTAGTAACAAAAAGTTGCTTGACGGTTCTGTGAGGAAACGTAAATTCCGTAAGTCCAAGTTAAAGAAGTTGCATCAGGATGACTCCGAATCAAAAACTTTGAGTGAAAGTTCTTCAGGATATCCGGATATTTTGAATAGATTGCAGAGTGCAACGACTGTCTCAAATATTCCACAACATGGAGCGATTGATTCATCTATGGCTGGTGGGAAAGGACTGTTACGAAACCGTCTTGTGAATCAGTTGAATGCTTCAAGGTTTCGGTACATAAATGAAGAATTGTACACTTCGGACAGTGGCTCTGCCAAGAAACTCTTTCAGAATGACGCTGCTGCGTTCTCTGTCTACCACTCTGGCTTTCAGTCTCAGGTTTCTAAGTGGCCTGTAAATCCTGTCGATAAAGTCATTGAATATATCAAGCAAAGGTATTATAGTCTCTACTTCTTGTATCAATGTTAAAAGTGTGGCAGCTTAATGAAAGTGGCTGTTATGCTGGGTTTTTTTTCCTATTGATTCTTAGGTTGTCAGTTATTGCCTTGAAATGTAGTAATTTTTCAGTTTTGAATGATGATTAAATTATCAAAATTGATCAATAGAAAGTTGGACTAGGCCTAGTGAATCATTTTGAGCAAAGACCATAAATTGGATTATTTTTGTTATGAAACATGTAGTTCGCTTGATTTGTTATTTTTTAGTAAATGCTAAATGTGTCCTTTTGCGTAACTTTTGAGTTCTGTAGTAATTTTTTTGTATTAACTATTGATTTTATGTCATTAATATTCACAAGGATAATGATTATGATGATGTTGATTCTGTTCCATGTTATGATTGCATACAGTGTTTACTTACAAGTGTCGTTTTTCATCTGTAGGGATCATCATTTGGTGATTGCTGATTTTGGTTGCGGAGATGCAAAGTTATCCAAGTCAGTCAGTAATGTCGTCCATTCGTTCGATCTGGTTGGACTGAATGATCGCGTTACAGTATGCGACATGGCCAAGGTAAGCTGATTAGTTGTAAGCTAGCTAATTAGTTGTAGGCTAATTAGTTGACCTTAGAATATATTATCTTTGCATAATTCTATGTATTGCCTATTTGTTTGCTTTCGTAGTAATGCTGCAGATATTTGGAAAATCAATGTAAAGGTGATGATGCTAACGACTTACAGTGGAATTGTTTGCTAAATATAACGTAAAGTATAGCATAAACGTACATCTTGTTAACTCGCTAATTTGTACTTAGATCGTGAATTATAATTATAGGGCTCAATCATGGCCTAAATATTATTTAAGACTTTTTTTCCGTTCAAACCCCCCCTCCCCAATTTTGTATCCTTACAATTTACGATGTTTTTGGGAGAAAAAAATTAAAGAAGGTCATCAATTTTGGGGGGATGCTTAACCCCCCCAAATGAAAATTTTGAAAATAATTCATCAACATTTTTGGGAATCCAAACGCCATCTTGTAATTAAATCCTGGCTACGACCCTGGTCTCAATGATTAGGATATTTATCTTTCTTTGTATTGGTGAAGCTCTGATTTGTGATTAGAATATCCAGAATTATTATCCACTAGCAGTATTATTGTTAATTTGTTACTAAAAGAACAGAATCGTCCAATTCAACATTAATCATGTCGTAGATCTTGTATAAATTAAGAATCATGTGATTTCATAATCATTGCGTTTTACTCCTCATGCATTCTGGTTTTCTTTTCAGGGCATGCTTAAGATAGTGTTGAAGGAAATATAAAAACTAGAATTTATTAATGTGGAAGTTGTGCTTTAGGGCAATTCCACGAGAATGTCAACCTAGGGACCAATTTTTGAAATGGGCATTACCATTATGTGTCATATTTCAAAAGATAGATAATTTAAAGGGCTTTACAGTGATATAAAGTGAGATTATGTCAGATTCTCATGAGAGATATTATAGACCAACAAAGACAGGTACCTTGCGGTAATTATTTTGCTCGTAAAAACCAACAAATTGTTTTGATATAAGTTTTTAGAGTGTTGATGGCAATAATGTAACCAAATATGCCTGTGACAGATAGGTAGGTTTGTTGTGTTGATTAGGATTCACTAAATTTGTAAATATCTCTTGAGGTTCTTTAGATATGGCTCGTCTTAAAGATGTCATATTCCATATGTTCGTCCGTGACACTTTTTAGGTTATAGTTTATCCACGATGTAGGTTTCTCATCTAAAGTTTGTGATATTATGTGCCTACAGCAAGATCCCAGAGGAGATCAAAGTGGCAAAGTTTGGTGATTCTAAGATTACCATAGCCTGTGCTAGGTCTGTCACAGACGAACGTCACGGACGAACGTCATGTTATGGTATCATAAATGATGGAGTTGTGTGAATTATGATTGTTTAGGTGACCCAAGTTATGCCAGACATCATGGTAACAATAAACATAATCTATTTTAAATTAATTTGATTGAGTAAGTGGCTCAAGAAGTTTTAGAATTTTTTGACAATATGTAATTAATTATTATCATTCATAAAATGGAATTTTTCTCTATAGTTCAGAAAATATATGATTTTGCATAAAATTCTGATATTTTTTTACAGTTTCGTGAATTTAGCAAGTGCTATAAGGCTAAAGATGATATTGTGCACATTTTCGTTTCTGCTGTATAAATGAAAGTTTAATCTGCCCTCATGAGCAGGCTAAACGTGTGCTTTGTGGACAAACTGGCAAGCAGTTTTAATTATATAACTTCTTTCAAGTAATGCACAATGCAATTGATTTAGAAAGACTATAAAGTAAGCATGTTGCATGTGGGCGGTGTATGGACTGAAATGGCATCAATTAAAAAAATTACATTAATTACATTTGAACTTTCGCTTTGAAAATACAATGTGCTATGTTCATACAATCATTTTATTGGAAACAAATTGGTCAAAATTGAAGTTTATTTCAACTTGATGTGCATTTCAGCCTTTCGTTGCTTTAAATCAATGGCAGTTCATATTTCTGTACCATAATCCTGTTACAATAGTGGGTTTATATGAGCGATAAGCCAAGCATTGTCAAAAAATCGCACTGGATAAAATTGACACTGTAAAAAAAGTCAGAGAAAGAAAGAGGCTGAAAAGAAGTCAAATCAACAGTGCAGAATTTCACATGAGAGCAGAGGCAAAAAAGGTTGTGGAAATTGAAACAAAAAAGAAAGAGAAAAGACATTAATAACACAATGAACGATGAAGACACAACTCGTGACTGTGCTAAGATTGTTGTTAGTACGGTTGTAGACAAGCACAGGGAAAGGCGGTGAAGCGGGTTCAAGTTAACCTACCAAAGAGTCCCAAGAAACAGAAATAGGTTGTACATCAACTGACAAAGACCTATGAAGTGTTGGATACCTAATCAACCAGACCAATCTAAAACTTCATCATCAAAGCCGAGTATGAGAACGATGCAAACAGTAGCAGCATTGTATGTCGGAGACGACATTTGTGTGTGTACCACACAAGTGTACCAGCTGATGTAAAGTAGTAATCTAGTCCACAAACAATTCTAAGACACATGGTTGAGCCATCCATGCTTACATTAAGTATTAGTTCTGA
>JAQFYQ010003452.1:0-10669 GCA_034694885.1 Buchholzia appendiculata
TATCATTCATCGACCGCTGGTTTAAAGTTGGTTCTGTCAAACCAAATTTCTACAGAAGGTCTAATCTTTCCAATGAGCATCATAAATGGATTCAAAAACATAATTGAACTACAAATTCGCGGGTTTGTGCTATACAGAGAAATCAATTTATCCAATGTTCACGAAGAAAATCTGCGATTAGTGCAATGCCTTTATTTGGACAAATTTGGATCGGACAGAATGGAAATAATCGAGTATTCGAAGCTGTTTTCATTTTTAAATCCGTCGATACAAAGCATAGCACTCAGCAGATTTGGATCAGAAACAATCTCAACAGTGTTCAATTTGACTGCTTTGTTTCCTGTCGAAAATCGAAACATAAGACGTTTAGTCGTGGACAACAGCATTGTGATTTCATTTAGCGGAAAACTTTCTAAAACACTACCGTCGTTGGAAATTCTTTCTTTTTCTGTGTCGATGGAATTTTATTGTTCACGTGGATTTATCTCGGATTTTGCGTTCAAGATGCCGACACTGAAAACTTTCATAATTTATGGCTTCCCAGGTTTGTCTAGATTTACAATCACCTACGACGACGATTTTCCCCCAGAGCTCGGAGAAGCGTTAAATAAATCTTTAGATCACGACTGCTTTTGGAGTTTTAAGGTCAGCTTTGGAATCAACGTCACAGCAGCTGCTGTGCGTTTTCTTAATATCTACGATTTTGATAATAAAGCCGTAAATGCAGTTAATTCGAATTTACGACAGAAATTCTGCTTCGATGACGAATGCAAACTGGAAAGTCTTGAAATTTCGAACAGTAAATTGCCATCAAAATTGCCCCTAATAACTGGTCTGTGGAAACTAAAATACCTAAATATTCAAAATTCTAGAATTGTCCACATGTCATCCAGCCAATTGCAAGAGTTACCGAGTCTGAAAACGTTACTAATGGGCAGGAACAATTTTGGCTTCTACAGTAAACGGGGATTAGAGACCATGCTAAAATCCGGCCAGAGTATCGTCACCTTGGATTTGGCTGAGTCCAATCTAGATGTGATTCCACGGAATATGCTTAGCTCTCTCATTTCTCTACAGAATCTTAATCTATCTGGCAATCATATTCAAACACTGGATTTCGAAATCCATAATATGACTAAATTGCAGCTATTGAATTTAAGCAATAATCTTATTGAACTTTTTCCACTACACATAATCGGTCAACTAGAAGTTTTGATAAGAAATAGAAGAACCATAAGAATTTCAACACAACGATTGCTGGAGATCGACTTGACTAAAAATCCTCTCAGCTGTCTTTGCAATGCCTCAGAGTTCCTAAAGTGGATCCAGAAAAGGCAAGCTATTACGCTTACAGGATTGTCGAACTATACTTGCCTATATCCTAATGGGACATGGCTTAACATATCAAATGTTGATACAGATCTTCTGACAAAACAATGCAGTATAATCAGTTCAAAGATAAACATGACCGACTGTCCATGTGATGCAGAAGAATTGAACAGTTTGTACTCAGTTAGATTCTCACTTGTGAATTACTATTGTACCGATCCAGGTGGAAAACTAATTGAAATGACAACCATCGATCCAAATTTCATTCTCTCCATTTGTCCCAACTACTGGACCTCGGCTAAGTTCATAGCTCCCATTGTAGCTGCAGGTGCTGTTGTCATCATGGTAATCATGACCGTCAGTTTTGCAGTCATCTACAAAAGAAAACATCCAGACAAGTACAAGCATCTAGTAGAATGCCTCGATCCATCGAATGCAGCTGGAATGTTGATGTCTATACTGTTCGCACAGCATGCGGAAGATAATGAACGCGAAATGGTCTTTTCCTACGATGCATTTGTGTCGTTTGCACCGGATGAATACAGATGTGTCATGGACAATGTCGTATACAAACTACGTGATATCGGTCGTACATTAATAACAGAAGATGACAGTTTCATGCTTGGCGAATTCATATTGGATGCTCTATTGAAAAGCTTAGCTGAATGCCGTTCAATTCTATTGATTTTGTCGCCCAGCTTCGTGTCGAATAGTTGGTGTAGAGAAATAGCAATTAGAGCAAATGCCAGACCGCATGCAATCATACCTATCGTATACAGACAACTAGACATCGAAAATCTCGATGCAGTTTTGAAAAATATTCTTACAATTTGCAGACCAATTTACTGGAATGCTGAGGAACAAGAACGAATTATTGCAGAAATCAATGCAAGGATCACCGGCGATGCCAGCCATAATATTCTTCAATCTCTTGTGTAGGAATGGAGCGGTGCTTGAACTATCTTTATCACACTGTACATTACGGATAACTTAGCAATTAGCACGCGAGATTTTTGATAGTATAGGCCGACACACGGTCTTCCGCTTGCCTCACACACTAGAGTTCTCGACGAATGATCAGTGATAAATGATTTGTAGTATCGATGGCATTTGATACGACGATAAAAAAACATATTTGTATAGTTTCGATTTATTGCTTGTATTTCTGGCATTATGTTCTTGGTATAGTGATAATTTTTCCCTTAATTACTTTTTTTGGTTTCTTACTGTTTATTTTACTGATGCTCACTGTACTGACGTTTCTGTCATATTGCTCGACGAATAAAGTTTATGTATACTCTAAAATATTTCCTCAATTAATTTATAGTAACGAATAAAGTTGTCCTATAGTAGGAATGTCATTTAGTCTAAAACCATTCTTGCAGTCATAAAATAAGTCAAATTTGTTGGTGTCCCTTATATCGCAGTCTATATGTTTCATGAATATCCAAGGGCCTGGGACAACTTAAAAATATAGAACAGGTCTAACATTATAAAATGTCGACGCGATTCATTCTTTCAGTAACTCCTTCCGCAAACTGGGAGATCTGATTTCAGGAGTGTCGCTCTTAATTTATTGAAATTGTTACAATTGCTCAAAACTTTATAAGAATTGATATCCAACTTTCAGGTCACACCGTTACAGATATTAAAATTTATTGTGATAATGAATTTATTTGGCAGACGGCAATTTAACTATCATCAATGTAATTCTTCTTGTTATTTGAACTGAATCTCTTACGAAATTTTTTTATCACAGGATGTTAGTTCTAGTTATTAGTCCTACACAAGGAACAAGTTTGTTTCTTTTCATTTTTATTTAACTAATTCTTCAAATGCTGCACAAATTTTATTTTTAAATATCAATAGCTTATATAACACGGATATGTTATCAGTATTTTCAGCTTGAAGACCTACATCAGTCCGATTGACATCACGTATGTCAGCAATTAAACTAGGGTAAGCGATTTTGAAGTGTAATATATATATATTTTATATATTATATATTTAAATCTATTATATATATATTAAATCTTGTCACGCTTAGTTTCAAATAAAATACTATAAATGCGTTTGCCAGTCTTGCTGAGCTCAGTTGGTCTTTTTTCAAAGACACGCACACCTGGTTCACAATGTTCACATCAGAAATTGTAATGAAATTGTAAAATGCATGTCATTTTATTACAATGCCATCAATCAAATAATCATTAGTTTTCGACCAAATAGTCCGTTATTGGTATTCATCTCCATCGTGCTACATTCTTTTTCTTAATTTGTCGAATATTGGAATTTAAGCGAATTAGTCGGCCAAATGCATCAATATGAGCAGTTATCCACTAATCGAAGGACATGCTATTGTCCATTAACTTTGTCAGAAGTTAATGTTCAACGATGTATACTGTATATAAATCTTTATTAATCTCATGATAAACGGGTTTGAAAACAATAGTGCACAATAAATAACAAACACAATTATACAGGTAATACACATACATACTAGAATCAAAGGAGTTTTGTATATACTCTGGTTATTGGTTATTTCAGATTCAAACTTCACTTTGCATTTGTAAGACAACACAGCGAGTCATTATTTATAAAATTATAAATTATAGGAGTCAACAATAGCCGTCAACTCACTATTATCCCATATATAGAACGAAGTACACTGCAGGTGGATGTTCCACAAGACAGCATATTTATTACAAAACTATGCAAATCACAACTTATGCTCAAGTGACAATTGGTTGGGATACGATTCACTGAAATAACTAAGATGCATAGGTTTTAATTCCACACTAACAAACCCTTTCATTACAAGATTTCAGATAGCAGGCGTGATATGGTATCTAAGCAGAGATCATCGCATTGAAATAAAACTTGGTAGGTAGATGCATTCAAATATATTGTAAATACGAGTAGCGTATTTGAGCTGAAATGACAAAACAGAGATACCGTGTACACTGATTGAGCCACCTGTCGCCCATTATGCACTGATTTTATCAATTAATCACTGTTACCTGTAACAACCATTTCTAATAATCAACTAAAAGCAGATCACATTCAAGAAAGTATGCTAAGCAGCACCAGTAATATGTATACCATAGCAATTTATACATAATTACTAATAATTCCACCTAAATATCATAGAGCGACCGATAGCTCAGTCAGTTAAGCACTCGCCTCGAGTACTAAAGATCACGGGTTCAATTCCCGGCCAAGCTGAGTAATCGGTAACAAAATCGGGCAAATTTGTGCACGCTCTGTCGCCGTGTTACCAAGCAGTATAAGTTGGTTCTAGCTGTAAAAGGCTAGGAAAGTAAACGTGTTTACCTAGCACACTGGCCCCGGCTATGTGAACCTTGCAGTGCTTGCACTACGTCAGGCTGAGGGCTGTGTGGGGAGATCAGCGACCAGGCAACCTTCCTTGGAAGACACAAATAACTTTTACTTTAAATATCCAGTACAAGACTGAAGTGCAAAGATCTGATAGTTTGAGTGTGTTTTAGTCATATAATTTACATCGTTTAAGTTAGCTACATTATTACCGCTGTATACGGTATCAGTTCAAATAAAAGCGAGATTGTTATGTCAACCCCATTTACTTTCACCCCCATTGTTCATGAATTAAACAACAATAGAGCAATCTGGAATTTTGCAACATAATAAAACAAAGATACAACGCAAATGTATTTCAAATCATTTATCGAGTGTTCATCAATTTGTTGCTTAGTTAACATAAACTAAACTGAAATATGGATATACACGTATGATAACAAGTTATTTCCCCTACCTTTATCTTTTATTATTTACCATAGCTCAGTAGTCATAGGCATCTATTTTTCCTATCGCAACAATCTCCAAGAAACATCATAATATACTAAACTATAGACAAGAACAAACCAGAAATTCAATTATATGCATAAATAGAGGAGCCACAGTAAGGCATGGCCAACGGCTGTAAAGCACTCCGCAAATGAAACTAACAGGCCCATAGTGAAGCACAGCAGAAAACAATAGCACATCACAAATGTTACTAGATATGTTACTATGATTTAATTCTCACAAATAAAGTGTATACACAAAACACAGACAATAAGAAATAAACAATTTAAAGCTTATTCATCGTTCATCTTAACGATTTCATGATTAAACAGCAAAGGATGAGTGTGATGATGAGTGATGTGATGAGTGATATTGGGCATTGCCAGATAACTCATCGTATTTCTAAATGCGTTGCTCAACAATCAACAAAACAAGTCAACGACCAATGGAGCCAGAAAGGTCATTCGTACAATATTTGCTTCAATTAATTCAAAGAAGGCAACAGGAGACCACTAAGCTGTCGACTAGCCTAATTGGAGCGAGGCCATCTTGATCTTTTTCTGCTGTCTAATCTAAGGAACGTAGCAAATAATGATCAATGATTCTAAAACATTTTACACAATATACTTGTTCATATTAGCAAACATGTAGGCCTACACAGTGTTGTGCAGATTTCTGGCACAAACAATACATGTATAATTGTATACACATAGCAATTACACAAGAATTACGGCACATGATTTACTGCGCGTACTACTTGCACATGATTTATCACACATAAAACACTGCCAGGCTTCAACCTCCTGTGACACAGGTGGTCAACATTGAACAAATTCCGTACAGGACAGGGACACTGCACAGATTCCCATAGGAAATGGGGCCTGACTACCAGTGATCTCTGTGACTGTGGAGGCATCCAGACTATGTCACACATCGTCGATTCATACCCGTCAAAGAGGCTCGATGGTGGTCTACAGGCACTGCACGAGGCAGACACTGAGGCTTTGGAATGGATGGCTCACTACATTTGCACTTGAGCATACGAAAACAACAACTACACATGACTTACTGAACATGCTATCTGAACTTGCTACTTGCACATGCTACCTAATTATGCTACTCACACATGATTT
The DNA here is from genome assembly GCA_034694885.1 of Buchholzia appendiculata. Classification (NCBI taxonomy): domain Eukaryota; kingdom Metazoa; phylum Annelida; class Clitellata; order Enchytraeida; family Enchytraeidae; genus Buchholzia; species Buchholzia appendiculata. The sequence continues at coordinate 6,285 of JAQFYQ010003452.1, forward strand.
ACTCCCAAACAATCAATGTGCATTATTTACTGCACATGATTTGCTGCACTTGATTTACTGCACTTGATATGCACTACATGATTTACTGTACCCGATTTAAAAGTAATACTGTACATGATTTAATGCAAAATGATTTTCTGTACAATGACTTACTGTATCTGCTACCTGCACAAACCACCTGCACTTTTCAAGCCACAATTAAGAATGAGAAATAAAACAAGTTCATGTCAAGAAGCAGTAAGATCTTGCATGCAGTCAGTCAACTCAACATCGTCATTCATGTTAGTGAGCAGATACTGTGCCAGGTATTCTTCTTTCCTGTCGGCAGGTAGGAGGCAGTCGCCATTCCAATGCGCTTTGTATTGACTATGACTCTACAAATAAACAGTATGACATAGAATGTGATTAACCAATTGATGTGCTTTATGCATTACAACACAAAACAATCACATAACAATGCAGTCCATTCATCAAACTTTATCAAAGTCAGATAATCCAATCAATACTCAATTTATAATCTAATACACACTCATATAATCATCATCATTATCATAACGATCTTTGTCATCATCCATTTACAATACTTTTGCAACATATCTGTGATGAGCCGTCATTTACATTATAAACAAATTCATAACACTTCCCCGTCTACTATTTCGCTTGAACAAGATGTCGGTGCTGAACAAGGGGTATAGAAGTTCACAACGTCCCTGAGGGCCCATTACGGCTGCATCAAGTACTGCCACATGCCTTTGCTGACACCAACGTTTTAACGAAAATTACCCAATTTAATCGTTAAAAAGATGGTAAAGATTTATGATAGTCTCATACAAAAGCTATGCTGCCCTTTGATTTTGTAATGGCAGTAAGCACTTGTAAGCCAATCCTACATGAAAGAACCAAAGAGCAGATCTATGGAAGTAGTCTACACTCATGCTACAGCTTTGATCAGACTACTAACTCCTTAGTCTACACTCATGCTACAGCTTTGATCAGACTACTAGTCCTTAGTCTACACTCATGCTACAGCTTTGATCAGACTACTAGTCCTTAGTCTACACTCATGCGTACAGCTTTCATCAGACTACTAGTCCTTAGTCTACACTCATGCTACAGCTTTGATCACAATACTAGTCCTTAGTCTACACTCATGCTACAGCTTTCATCAGACTACTATCCCTTAGTCGTCTCGTACGACATGCACTTAATCAGGCTGCTGCAACGTTGCTGTTAAAATCCCCCCCCCCATTAGCAAAGGAGAAATTAACTTACAAGTTCAACATCACGAGTCCATGTGGCTCCACAATGTCCTTGACAGACAGGACAAGGTCGAGTCATAGCAAAGCCACCGCATTCCGCACAACTCTGCGCCGGTGCAAACTGACCTTCCGACCAACTGCACCAACAGCTAGATGCACCAACAAGAAAAAGCTTTCAGTGACACAGACTACAGCACAGCTGTCTAGTGACACAGACTACAGTACAGCTGTCTAGTGACACAGACTACAGTACAGCTGTCTAGTGACACAGATTACAGTACAGCTGTGCAGTGTCACAGACTACAGTGCAGCTGCGTAGTGACACAGACTATAGTACAGCTGCATTGTGACACAGACTACAGTACAGCTGTCTAGTGACACAGACTATAGTACAGCTGCGTAGTGTCACAGATTAACTAGTTGTTCCATTAATGCAGCTAGATAAGCAACAGCTCAATTTTTAATTGCAACTTAATTTTTAACTTGTCGCAAGATAACATCATTATGATTATCAGTTAATTTACCTTCATTCATTGTGCAGTCGAAGTACAGCGTGGTTTAGACAACAACAACAATATTTGATATCGCATAACACAACACTAGTGAATAGAACTGAATTAGAGATCAGGCTCAAACAAATCCATTGTCCAAAGCAGACAACAAAATATATCATAGATATAACACAATATGAACCAATTAACAGAATCATATCATCATGAATAGGCTAACTTTTAAATGCATAATGAATTGATCAATTGATACACACTATGAACCAGTTAACATTAAGGCTCGCTTGTCAAAACTTAAAGTTACAATCACGATAAATTTAGTTTCAGAACTTCCACAAAATTGCGATAGGGCGAAATAATATTGGATCTGATGTCATCGTTTATACACATCAGTGACTTTGCACACGACAGCCTCAAAGGACACAACTCCATTTTACTCGTCACTTCGTTACACGCTATCACCCTTGCACTCAAAGTACGGTGTCTCTAGGCAAAAAGCTGAAATCAAAAGATCATGTGATACTCACAGCTGACACCTCGTATAAATCAGCTGGTATTCTCGTGATGATACCAGATTATCGACAGCCATCTTTGTGTATTTTGTTGCCTGCTGCCGGAATTCATCCATCGTAATCTGATTGGCACAGAACCGAGACGTGTTTTCTATAATCACAACAGATCAGCTTCATTTTTCATCATCCTCATCGTTATCATCATTGACATGATCTTCACTAATTATCATTATTTGAAGTCAATATCAATTCAATATCAATACGGATGTTACTTTTAACCTAAAACTTTCTTAACTGCACCGGAAGGGACATAACGCTGAGCACATCTGATCAACAGATAATGAATGTGTATCTTCACCGACGCTTTGGATTTAAGAAACTCTTCATTCTGATGAATGACCGCACATAGGAAAAAACATAGAAAATTGATTTGATTGCCACTGATAATGTTGGAAACATTCACAGCTTGCAACTTTCAGCAGAATGCATCAATAGGCCTATAAAAAACCGCTCGCTGAATGGACCACCCTCTGTAGAATTACGTGTGACAAAAGACCTACCCGACTCATGGTGCATCCGAATGGCCTGTAAGTTCAAGCAGAATTTTGCGGGTCAAACAATCAATGGATCCAACAAACACCTCCTACTTGCATTAGAATAACATCATTCATCCTATGTGATAAAAAAGTCCAATGGGTCGTTTCAAACATTTTCGCTAATTTTTCGTCTTCTTAAAAAACTGTCCATTATTCCAATTATAATAAATGCCTTTCAGGGAACTTATATTAGAAATGTCTACTTTAAGTAAACCTTTCACACAAAATCACGAGGCAGGGTACTGTTATGGGAGATCAGTGTCCAGGCAACATTCTATCCGGAAGACACCAAAAACAGCTATTTTATTTTATTATTAGAATATAACACTTTATTATTACGCATTTAACAGATTAATCATCAAAACATTGTGATTTATAATTACATACCTTCAAACATCGCTTCATCAACAACATCCTCATCCTCGTCGATACCTTCCCGTTGACTATCAGCACAAGGCCGCGTTGAACACAGAGAACAATCGCGAGTATGAGTGTGACTACTAAGTTCTTGCAGCTGAACACCAGCATAAGTTGCATATGAAGGATCACCTGAACTAGGCAAATAGTTTGTATCCATCAGCTGTTCGGAAGAAACGTCCATCGTTAATTTCCACCAACCTTAATCTACACAAATTAAATGTACGTTAAATACAAATATATAAAATTTAAATTGTAAACTAACATTTTATGTTATTGTGAAATATCGTTGAGAATAATTATTGTCAATTGACTAGGCATTAGAGCACCGCATAATGCTGACTGTGTTGCCATTGAATAGCTGGCTTCAAATGGTACATAAAGTATACAAAAATACCATTTACATAAAAGAGAACAAGTACGGTAATTTAGCAAATCTAGGCTATATAGCTAACTGTACTTATGGTAGTTAAAAGCATAGTTTTCAGAATAAGGTGAAGTACCGGTAAAAATTTATTGACACTGCAACTGCTATAAACAATAACAGAGAACATGCAGTGCTAGTTTTGAAACTAATATGTGTTGTAATCGAAGTTCACATGTACAATAAGCATTATGTACCGAAAAGTTGGTAATAGACAAGACCTCAGCTGTCACTTAAACACAGACAGCAAAGTTTATAGAACCTGCTCGCGCCCTGATGATTAAATTTTGTCAATTCAATCCAACAGTATAAACTGTAAAAAGAGCCCTTCAAGATAAGCTTTATGGTTCCTTACTTATGACTGCAAATTGATAAATAATTAAACAACTGTCATATGAAAACCCTGGTAGTGCAATCTGCACAGTTTGTCTTATGCGTTAAAGGTCCCAGGATCAACTCATTAACCCGTTGAATGCCGTATACTATTTTGGATGCCACAATTTTTTTAAAGCAGATGAACTGAAACCCTACCCCATCCTGATCACTGGGCAACTTTAAAAAAATTAAAACTATATTTCTAGCTACAACCAAATCATCCCAAAACATTCGAATACTAACCCTCTCACGATTTCCCAAGAAAGAAACCATCTACACTACCTCCCACCCCC
>JAQFYQ010003453.1:0-10668 GCA_034694885.1 Buchholzia appendiculata
ACTTGCCCTCTTTACTGTTGAGAACTGTTAGCAATATTCTATTACTTACCATGTTATGATTGCATATCACATTCCAGCAATACTACACCGATCCATTCCGTTTGTTCATCGATGCGAAATACGGAAGTAGAACGTGTACGTCAAAGTGACCAATCCTTGTTACGTTTCAGTACTAATTAGACTGAACCTAGTGTACTGTTCTATAGAGTTCTGGACAATCCTGCAGACGGTGTACTTGTGTATAGTGCTAGAGAGAGACCGTACACATCCTATAAAACATCATTCTATGCTATGATCATTTCGCAGATAATAAATTATTCTCACTTAATTATTCTCGCAGTTTAGTATCAAAACAGACAAATGTTTTTCAAGTAGATAATAAATCATAGTCTGCACTGGCAGTCCACATTATCAGCAAGGAACAAATTAGATTATTATGTCAGTAATAAATGTAGTGGACCTATGCACGCCTACGTACGGTAGAAGACAAGATAGCTACTTAAAGTCCTAGCAGTGTTCTGTGTCTTTTTCTTAGCCGTCGATCCACTTGTCGTGCGAGTAGTCAGCGTAGCACAGGTTTGGCCTAGCTGGGCTACTGGTCACTAATCACCAGTAGACCTACTTACTTTGAGGAGCATTGTCTGCTACGAACTAATATCCTTCTAGGCATTTAATGCTACTAGGCCATTTGCATAATACGTAGAGCAGTACACAATACACATTTGCTTAGCAACATAAGCGAATGGGATGAAGGGGGGGGGGGGGCAGATGGGTCGAGGGAGGGGGTGGGGAGGGCTTAGCCTTCTATATATTGACCTAAGTATTATTTATTTAACATAACTAAGATATTTAATCATTAGAAATTCTTAAGCACCCAAATCAAACTAACTGTCTGTCGCCTCCAATATCTAGCAACATCGATTTTTTTACAATGCAGCTTTTTCTATTGCTCAAATTTGTTTAGCTAAAAGTAGTTCTGTGAATTTGGGACCGAAGGAAACTTTATCTGTCTAAATAATTTTTGAATACCAGACATGTAAGGAGGTATTTCTAGGAACTGAAATCAAAGCTATACTTGATTTTTTGAAAGCTTTACTCGCGTTTTAACTCGTTAGGTACTGAAATATCTATGAATATTAATTTGAAACGTACAAAGATTCTAAAACTGTAAACCTTGCAACGATATAATTAACCCGTTCGTGTATATAGCATAACTATCCATACTTGATGATGTTTGCGTAAGCCAGTGTAGAACAAAGCAAGGAATCGAAGAAAGACATTATCAAGAACTGCAGTAAGACTAACACGAAAATTAGTGATACAATTGTATAATTGAAAAAATAATACAAAAGAGCTCCACGTTGTACGGAGGTACCAAATTCGGTCATTAGGAAATATGAATGCAATTCCTGCCTGGATTGGGAACACGAAGTCTTGACTGATTGAACTCCGGTGCGTCTGGTGCATTAATAATTCTTTTTGGTTATGCCCTTGACTGATTGGGGGTACGTTACAGTTGAGACCTAGCACATCTACATTTCGTGGCCAACTGGCCATGGTATGAAATTGCACACCACTCATTCACGCTTCACTTCAAGATTGAATCTCTTTGGAAATATTTTCAAACCCTGGCATTTTCTACCAAACAGTGTGACTCTTGCCTCTAATACAAATGTTTCAAGCGTCGTGGCTGAAAGGAAATGTTAATTAACTATTTTTTATTTATTGTATAGGAAATTATTGCAGCCAAGGAGCGTGGTCCTGGCCCTTCTTTTTTGACAATTTTTAAAGGTGTATTTCGGATGTGCAACTAATTAATTTGAAATAATTTATAATTTACAACTACTGTGAAATCATTTGACAAATTATTAATAACGAATAGCTAATTTGCACTGTGTGCCACAGTGCTCGACTTCGGGATTAAGTATTAATTCACATCACGTGCACATCAAGTGCACATCACGTGCACAGCGCATGCACATCACATGCACATCACGTGCGCATCACATGCACAGCACGTGCACAGCACGTGCACAGCACGTGCACAGCACGTGCACAGCAGGATGAAGGGAAACCACATATCAAGCAACACCCCTGGAAACATCTCTGACAAGGAAGCGTTTTGTGCCAGAACTTATATTGGCTCCCTTCTTTGTAACATTATTAGAACATGGCCGTGCTGCGTGGTCTACGTACAGTAAGCGAAGCTGTGCTAATAACAACAAGTTAGCAGTTCGAACCGATCAAGCATACCAACAGGACTACGGTATCAGACACAAAATAGAACTCAAGCTCTGAGCAGTGGAGTCTTGTCTACATGGGCAAGGTTCAGGAGTACCAACGCTGAATTGTATACTTCAGCATATAGACTAAATATGCGATTTACACATACAAGTCCATTATTTTAATAATTAACGCTTTATCATAAAGCGTCATTATCATTATTTTAATTTATACAATATTCATTATTTGTAACATCATAAAAGCATCATCATTTACTCCAATATTTGTAATAACGCAATCGTCCTGGGGGGAGCAATTGTCCCGAGGAACAGTCGTCCTGAGCTCAATCGTTCCGGGGAAGCAGTCACCTTGGGGGAGCAGTCGTCCAGGGGAGCAGTCGCCCCGGGAGCAGTCGTCCTGGGGGGGGGGGAGGGGCGGTCGTCCCGGGGAGAGTCGTCCTGGAGTCAATCGTCCTTCAGCCAATCCGGGTGTCATAGATTTTTTCACCTATCTTTGGAAATGTGTAATGGAGTATAAATAAAAACATGCAAAATAAAATATCATAGTAAACTAATGGGTTTGTGTTTTTATTCCAGCAACTTCACGTCATCACTAAGCTAAGACTTCGTCAAGTGTTATACAATATTTCAGAGCTTCACTGTTACTATCACACACTAAGAATCATTCTCGAAATAGTTAACCTAACTACAGACGTCATCAGTTCAATAAAGCAAAAGTGAGATTGTGAAACGAGCAGGAACATTAGGAAATGCTATGTATCAGAGATCCTTGAGAGCTTTATTGATTCGAAGCATGTCTATCATTGCGAACTGATTGTCTTTCAACATAGCATAGAAAGTGTCCGGTGCATCTCTCCGCATCGTACGAAACTCGTGCAGCAGAGATCCGTCAAACTCTTTAAACCTGTAACAATATCAGTGAAAGTAATGTCGTGCGTAGACTGTAGTATCTCAACGCCAAAAACATAACAATAATAATTCAACAGAGCATGCTTATAAATTAAACAATTAATGTAGTTAGGGTATTAAGGTAACGATCCTATATTAAAAATTGTCAGTAAAATTTTCTATGAGACAACACTGCCAATGACCACTTTACCCTACCCCTCCCTGACTCTGTCACTGCCAGTGATCATATCAGTGATCATCAAGTTCAAAAACAGAGATGCGAACTATGGGTGGGCAATAATCATTGACAGCAAAGAATTGTTATCAAAATTTGATTGCACTCCAGATAAACAAGAATATTAGAAAGCCTTAGATGCGTTAATTACGAGCTTATTTAATACAAATATTAAATAGGAGATGAGAGCTTGATCAAGAAATTAATTCCAGAATGGTTTAACGAGAGTAATGACAAATAATTCTCAAAGTCCGCTAATAATGAGATCTCATATATGAGATCGAAGATTAAGCGGAATATCGGAATGAAATATAAAGATTAAGCTTAAAGACAATTACCATTTTTCCTTATGCTGTAGACTGTTCTTCTTCAGCCAGTCTGTGATCTGATTCTGTGTCCAAGTTTCGCAGCCAGAGCTGTTTGGCATTGCATGCAGCTGCTTTACTCCCTCTGCTCTGTCCACTGTGTCAACTAAAGTAGTAGAAATATGAATAAAATACAAACTTACAGACTTGCAGTAAAATATTGCGTAATGTAACTTGGTATTAGTCTGTCAAAAATAAAAAAACACATATATTTTATGTCTGAGATAAAATTTAATTCAAAATTATCTAAGACAAATGTCAAATATAATTGAAAACAATAAGTATCCGGATAAAGTAATTCCGATCTAAATTTCTTTCCAATTCTTTATACAGTCAATGCGGTCAGAACCAGTGCCGTACAATCAAGTTTTCAAACATTTGCAAATATAATTATTGTTTCAGGCTCTGTCAAATAATTGTGCAAACTATTAATTGCTGAATTCTCAAATTTTGCTCTCAATTTATTGGTAGCTCGGTCTAAAAAGTACTCAAGTATCTAATTGCTTAACCCATTCATTTGTTTGCTGAATCAACTATTAGTCCAGTATTGTTTACAAAGTGATCGTCATAACTCACACGGAGGATTTACAATAGTTGTTATTGATGTTTGTCCTTTGTATCGGTGTTATTTAGTATAATTATTTTTTACTTAGTCTGATTATCCAATCACTAAATTCATTGACTATTATTTAATAAACAAAAGAGAATAATTCGATATGGGACAACTATACATTATCGAACTTCATCGTCTTCTTCATTATTGTCGTACTCATAATCTCATTCGTCATTAGTACTATCACCTGTCATGTAATAACCATCATCGTCATCATCAGCGAATCTCGTCATCAGGAAAAGTATTACACCGAGTTGAACACTGCCTCACACTTAATAATCATAAGTATCTCTCAAATCTGACTTGTAAATCATTTCAATTCATATCGCAAACAGTTCATATTTACCTGAATTACCTTTCACTCCTCCACTTCTATTTCCCAGATCTTTGAGGAGGTCATTTAGCGCCCATTCGAAATCTTTCTTCGTGAAATCATGTACAAGTTGGCTTCCTACGAGAGCACCGAGCCAGCCGTCTGGGTAGTAGCGCTGCTGCATGCGAACTGGCACAATGGGTTTGTGTAACCGGAACGTGTACTCGGCTTCTATAAACACAGAAAGGAAACCGGTTCAACACACTTTCAAATAAATGCAGGAGATTCAAAGCATACAATTTATCAAAAAATTATATAATATAATTCATAAATTGAATGTATGAAGGAAACGCAACAGAATAAAAATAGCAGCATGTTTTATGAACAAATTATCTGATGTTTTGTTAATTGATGCAATGTCTTGAGGTTGTTGTAAATTATTGTTGTCTTAGTTGATTTTATTATACTTCCTTTCATTCTCTAATTGTTTAAGGAATTCTTAATCAATAGCGGTAAAATCGGTCAAAAAGAGTTCAAATCTAATACCAATCAATTTTCCTTTCTTCGTACACCGTCGCATCTATAAATGATGATTGAAATATACGAAAAACTAATTAAATATTGAAAATATCAGTAAATCGAATTATGCAGAAACAAGTTGTAATACATTAAGGAGAATAATAACATTCATTCTACAAAGCTTAGGATATAAATACCACTGCAGTATAATGCGATATTTGATTGCTCTGTGTTTAGTCGACCGTGTTCTCTCCTAAATCTATTCAGTTGGATCGTGATAGAAAATAAGAGACACGAAATTATTACATTCTTCCCAAAGACTAAAGTACGGTGAGTGAGAAATTGTTGATGACATTGTTTGAATTCAGCCAAAAGAATTATATAAATATTTACAACGCATCACACTGCACAATTGAGTTCAACAATAAAATCTGTCAAGTGTCTGGTGAACTTCCATGAAATTCAGTCATCCATTATACAAACTCATAGTTGTCCTAGCCGTGCTCAACAAGATCAAGGAGATCATTATCTGAACCTAAGGAACAGCATCCGGCTGTAAAATGCTTTACGCCTCCCTCCCATAAGGGTATGTCAAGCTTGCTTCCTGCTGAGATTTGATCCATTTGAAAGTGTACGCCAAACGTCGTTTTTGCATCGAGACTAAGGCAGACAAAACCCTTGTTCCATCTTAAGTCTTGCAAATGGACGAATTGATGACAGAATATGCATTTTTACATCGACGCCTATCTGTCATTTTCTCTTTTGAGGAAAAAATCTCCGAAGCCAGTGACGATTTATATTAAAGTAAAAATTTTGCAACATCATGGCGTTATAATTTTTTGTCTGTAAAATGTGTTCGACTTGAATTTTCGCTGAGTATGCATTCACAATAGATCATAAAATAGATGGCAATTAATTGCTGCCGTTATTATTCGTGGACGCTCTATCGTGTTGTCATGGTAACTAACCTGTTCGGCAGTTTGGACTTTCCTTGTACTTCTGTGAAAGACAGACGAGAACAACCTCAGCGTTCTCTACCGCCAGTGCCATCGCTTCTAGAACCGATCCAGCTATGGCATGAAATACACAAATACAAGGATTGTTAGCATAGATTCATTAAGATGAATAGAGAACATAACAAAAACGCAGTAACATAACATTAACTTAACACCAACGCAGACAGTGTCCCTAGAAAAACGGTTTCTAGCATAGCTCCAGTTAATGGGATATAGATTGATACAGGACCTATGCAAAGACCCATATAGTAGCACAGTATCATGCAAAATACGCATGAATGCTAGTGTAGACTATTAAATTTCAAATCTTTTTCTCTCTATCTGTTAGACTTTAATAAGGAGTAACCATTTTTCAGTGGATATTAATGCTATTGACGGTCAAATGTAGAGTCCAGTTCGAATGAATGCGAGGAAGTGTGAGTGTGAAGACTCTGTGTTGTCACGAGGCATCAACCCCGGTCTTCAGGCTTTAGCATCCAACTATCTTATCAATTGAGCTATGACCTCCACGACGCCTTACACAGAATCACTTCTGAATTCATTGTAACTGCGTCTCTCCTAGCGGATATGTTCTTGCCAATTCACTAGATATCAATGCTATCACATTATTGCACAGTTTCTATGCTATTAATAATCAATCTATTATTTGCACAATTTGCTGCCCTAGCCTATACACAGTTTGCATAAACTGCATATCATGGCAACTTTTGAATTATTGAACCATTGTCTTACTTGAACCAAAACACATTTCATTGCCGAAATACACTGAACATGCTTCAAGCATAAAACTGGGAGATTCAAATCCAACAACCACCCCTTCAATTTGAGCAATGGACCTAAGTTTATCACTAGTTGGATGTGCTGACAACTGACTAGTCAACTCGATAATCTACCAGATATGGTTTCCACAGGGTGGGTAGTCAGCGATTAATTTAAGTGAACCTTATGCACTGAAGATAATCTACTCACACATGTTATCCACATCGACCCAGACTTTGAACCCAGCAGCTTTGAGTCCTTCAGTGAGTTGGACCACGGTGGACTTGTTGTCCCACTGGTAGCTGATGAACACGTGCTTGTCCTTGACTGGTTGACGTGTCACTACGTCATTATCAGTTTGCTCTCTTCTCTGCAAATTCAACAAGATAAAAGTTCAACATCAAGCAAAGTTGTTGCTAAGTAATGAATTTTGTTTACAAAATATTACCAAGTTTACTTTTGGAAAATATATTTACGAGAATAATTATTTGAGAAGAAGTTCTTGATTTGAAATTTGAAAAGGATCTCGGAAGGATATCTTGAAAAGGCTATTCTTTTAAAAATGTCTCCTAATCTTGAAACCTTAACATAACCGCACAGATGCGTATTACTTCCATAGAAGATTGTACTTCCATGTATTTAATGCAAAACATTAAATACATTAAATTAAAACTAGTCATTGAGTCAATTTTAAATACAATTTTGCCTACCCTTTTACTTTTCTTATCCTCTTCGACGTCTTCTTTTGCTTGAAGAGGCGGAGCTTGATCTTTACCCTGAAGAATCCAAAGAACTCCGTTAGCGTGATGCCTAACGTCTTTATCTGTACTACTGCTGCTCAGCATTTCCAAGGCTACGCAATGTACACCGCAAATGTTAAAAGAAATAATGTTACTTCAGGATTTATGAACCCGTTTAAATGGTTATCTAAGTAGATGACAACAGCTTATAATTTAATGATGATGATGATGATAATGAGGATGATGATGAATTAGAAACAAAATGCGCACAGTAGCTTAAAAGCTAACCAAAAGATGGGGAATTTCAACAGTTCTGTAGTGAATAAAAATATGTAGGCATGCATATTCCATGTGGAATGAACTGCATTATTCACAAGCTTTCGCAACACACTTACGTATTCTTAAAAGGTTTAACATTTTCAAAATTCTTTGCGTAGTACTGTATGTTGCTTTTGGTCTTCATGCTGCAAAGAATTAGGAATATTTAATATGGAGATTTCTTAATTTGACTATCAAGAACACTGAGATTAACGACCTCTATTGATTCGATTGATGCTGGACAAATCCAAGGACATTGTCAATATCCATACCCAACAATCGAGCCAATTTTTTTGAATAACATCTAAAATGCTAAAAATCAACGACCATAAAAGATGCGATAACGATACTTAAAATAGTACTATAGTTTGGTAAGCAACTAGTTCGGTACAGAATTCGGTTAGATGATTTAAGAAGTAAATTTTGACACGAAATAAAGCAATCTTCCTTAGTTATTGTTCTCGTACTCTAAATAAAATAGACTGCATGTTCTGTAGGTCCATACCGTCCACACATCCGGGTTCCCTGATGATCTCGTCCTTGCACTTGAATGCCAGAGTCCAGAGTCCCTCGGCCGCTGTAGACTGTTCCTCTGCACTACAGTCCGCCTGCAGCATCTTTACGTAGAGAGGAAGGGCACCAGACTTAACAATACGAGCTTTGTTGTTGTCATTGGCCGCCAGGCGGTTCAGAGCTGAGATAACTTCGATGGCATTGTAGCCGGTGGTCTTTGAGTAGTGTTCGGAAGAAGCCATGCTGTTCTGTAGAATGCGTACCAGGTATCGAAATGTTTTGTCGTCTGAATTGATTTGTTCATTCTCTGCTTCAGATATCACGTAAGCCTGGAAGGTCGATGCAACAAAGCAGAAAAAAATAAGTTTTTATGTACAGTATTATTACCAGTGATGTAGTCCTTGGCCTTGATGCCTTGCCTCAAAGCTGCCTTGAGACACTTTACTGCCTTGCCTTGTCTTGGGCAATTTTCAAATGCCTTGCCTTGGAAAAAAATTGCGCTGGAAAAATGCCTAATTTGGCCTTGAAAAAATGCTTTGACTATATCATTTTAGTAGTCCTTGGCCAGTTGGCCTTGATTTCATGCCTTGAGGTTGCCTTGAGGCACTTTATTGCCTTGCCTTGACCAGTTTTCCAAATACCTTGCATTGGACTTGGAAAAGAATGCCTTGGCCTTGAAAAAATTGCCTTGACTACATCACTGGACACCAGTAGACTATAGTTATTTTAGTTCTCAATAATTTCCCACATTAGCTTATATTTTATTAGTTTATTTTCATCTTACTTTACTTTTTTATTATTTCGGCATAATTTTAGACTTATTTCAACATTTTATTTAGAAGCTGTTAATTGCATAATAAAGATTCACTGCTTAATTTTAAAAGAAGTATTAGTCAGGGAAAATAAAAAACAAACAATTATTGTAAATTCTGCTTTGACATTTAAAATGTTATTTGTCAGATTAACCTTATTAAAAGCTTTCGGACCAGTAATTAACTATTTTCGTGCAGTCAAACTGGGAACGTTCTGCTAGAGAAATACTGAGTTAATTCCATGGATATCTTGGAGCCTCTGGATGTAAAAATAAACGTCGAATCAAGTTTACAAGTTTTGGTTTTGAGGGGGTACGTAACCGGGGAGATTTTTTTCTGGCGAATGAGGGGGGGGGGAGAGTGTGGCAGTGACAAAGATGCATAATTGAAGAAAAGTTATTTGCATTTCTGGGTGCTTGATCCTGTAACCCCCCTTAAATTCGCAACGGTTCTGGATGGATCAGTAAGTCATTTCCTCTACTTTTCTTCTTCAATGTCCTAGTAAAACTATACAGTGACCAATTCTTCACTATCCTACTCCCTATAAGTACATTGTCAATCGTCGTACAACTACTCCTTCACTCTCTTCTTCTCTCCATCCTCGCTTCCATCCACAGCTCTTGTTCCTCGATCCTCTCTCCAGCCTCAGCCCTTGTTCCTCGATCTTCTTCTGTCCACCCTCGCTTCCATCCACGTCTCTTGTTACTTGGATCGTTCTCTCCAGTTTCTCCATCCAATTCTTCAGTTTTCCACAACTCGCTATCTTCCTATCTATCACGCAAAAGTTCATCTCTTTTCGGCCAGATCGTCGCGCCAACGATACCGCCCCGACATATCGATGAAGGCAGCGACTAATTCAATTTTAGTTTCGTATTCTTATATCTCGGCGCTGTGTGGACACACGAGAGAGTATTAACGTCTCTGCACGGCCGCCGTCTCGAGTACCGCTAGGCTTGAAGCGACACGACGTCGCGGCGGTCGCCCAAGTGGCAAGCTTGCCGACCGACACACGGGGGTTCGTACTACAGTACAACGGACTGCGACGGTGGCGTGGCGGTCGTTGAGGGACCGACTGCAACGCACGCGTCACCGGGCCTTCGGTCGGTCCCCCGGCTGTTGCTGTACGAGAGGATCCTTTGCGGTAGTATAGAGGTAGTATAGGACAGCAGTGTGCGTCAGATGTGTGTGATACAGGACTTAGCCTTGAAGAAGATGAGGAGAAATAGAGAGAGAACACACTGAAGCCTGCTTGTAAGCAACTGCGTTACATGGATAGAAGAAATGAGATAGAAAAAAATGTGTAAACGAGAGAGAGAGAGAGAAAGAGAGAGAGA
>JAQFYQ010003454.1:0-10668 GCA_034694885.1 Buchholzia appendiculata
GAGAGAGAGACAAACAAAGAGACCGAAACAGAGAGGGAGAGACAGGGAGCGTGAGAGAGAGAGAGAGAGAGAAGGGGGAGAGAGAGAGAGAGACAAAGACAAAGACAAAGAGAAGAGAGAAGAGAGAAGAGAGAGATGTGTGCCGCTTAGTGTGGTCACGAGACGGACATTTTTCACGTCGTCGCCGCCAAGATGGACAATCACGCCCTGAGGTCTCATCCCGGACTCTACCGGACCGACACAGGACGTGGACATCACCGCACTCGCTCCATTATCAGAGCTCTGTCATTTGCACCCCCTTGAACATAATCAATCTTCGATCTCTGATCTCGAATTTTGCCTTCGGACCGCAAGACTAATAGCCCTCGGTGTGCGATGCGTCTCCGTGCGTCGTGGCAGGCTCGCACGACGCTCGTATACACACTGTGTCGTGTCGCGGCGCGGCGTGACGCGACGCTCGGCGGCCGGACACCGGGCGAAACGGCGTCATTAGAATGACCCGCAAATTGCGGCACATTGCAGAGTTGTCATTTGCGTGACCCAATCTAAAGTCTAGCGCGACCCGGTCGACGACGACGACAGCGACGCTTCTTTGAGGAGGCGGCGGTGGAGGCGCTGGAGAGGCCGCGGTCGCTTGAAGTCATGATCACTGACCGGGCACGAAGTGGCGACCCGAGGGACGAGCGAGAGAGCGAGTGAGAGAGCGAAAACGAGTGAACTCTGACTGCATCCAGTGTCGCGGTGTCGTGCTTCGTTACAACCATCGGGCGCAGCAGATAATTGTCAATTGACGCTCTTTACGGTCGCAGGCATGAGATACGCGAAGTATATATAACCTATAAGCGTAGTGGACTATATACTGTATCCTGCATTGTCTGTTAACAGTGCCATAATACTGATAAGCAGGGTGATGTACGTCCGATATTGTACTATCTACGAAATGTGCTGAAACGTATACTGTGCAGTACTGCTCTACCGTACGGTACTATGCAGTACTGTACTACTACTGGACGCTACTGTATACTGTTCGGTTTTGTACAGAACGGTACCGTTCGGTTTTGGACAGTATGTGCATGCTGACACGTACTGTACCGTTTTTAGATTTTTGGCAGAACGGTACTGCGTTGTTAGATTTTGTACAGAACGTTACTGTACTGTTCTATTTAGTACAGAATGGTACTGTACTTTTCGGTTCAGACAGTACGGTACTGTACTGCCCGGTTTTGAGCAGTATTGTACTGTACTGTTCGGTTTTTGTACAGTACAGTACCACACTGGTTTATGCTTTTACTCGTTTAATAGAAACAAACAAAAGTACATCCGGAAACAAAGGTACAGCGATATACAGCTGGAACCAAAAGTACCTAATTGTATAATCAAGAGTTTATATTGCAGGTAAACTTGACAGTAAATCACGACGGTGCTGGTACAGATTAGATAAGACAAGAGTTTCATGCATATATCTTTAGACTGCACATGCTACTTAGTATGGGACATGACATTGTGCAGCTTAAATGTTACGTTTACACAGGGACCTGGGAACCTATAGAGCGAGGTGGAGCCAATGCCCCACCAACTTTTAACACCAGGAGCGAAGATAGCCAAATGCTCTACCAACTTTTGGGGTTGTGCCCAACATTTTTCTACAATGCTCCACCAACTTCAAAACACTTCCCAGGCCCCTGGGGATAGCGAGACACGAATTAGGGGCAAGGGACACAAAAGTTGGGAAAATGGTCATGGTGTACCAAAGTGATACATGACCAAAGTTAAATTTTGCAGTTGATTAGATTTGTGGGCAAAAGTTTAGACAGTGTACTATGTTTGAAATATTGCAGATGTGATCTCTCTTGGTATATGATAATTAGGGCCTTATGAGCTACGTTGGTTTGTGTAGGTTATTACCATGGCAACCTGACTCTGGGCGGGGCCTGCATGCCGTGCAACTGTTCTGTAACCATGACTGTGCCGCAGACTGTGTGTAACTCAACGACAGGCCAGTGTCAGTGTAGGCAGGATGTGCCAGGTTCCGTCACTGGACTGCGCTGCGAGTCCTGTTCACGGGGTTACTGGGGCTTTGATGGCGGTGGGTTAGTATCCTTCTATCAAACACTAGTCTGATTACATTTGTGATGCAACTGGTAATTTTTACATCAGTATATGAATACTGTCAGTTTGATGAAAGCTGTGAGAGAAGAAAGTACTATTGTATACCCATTGTGAGAGCAGGTATAGTTTGGCTCTTGGGCAGCTGGTTTTGTGTTTAGTCTGTAGAGCAATCTTGGCCTACTCCGGTAATTGTTCATTGCTGCCTACTAGGTCATTTCAAATGGGCATTGTTTAAAAAAGAGAAGAAACTCTTTTAATTTTTAAGTTAAAAGAATGAATCTGAAAGTTGAAGGAGAAGCAAGTGGACTGTCACTGCCGTCATGAAAGAATTGACTTGGAGTGTTTTGAAATTGAACCATAATAGATGGGAAGGTCCCAGAAGGAAATATATTTGGACGTGACCGACCCTGAAATAACTTGGATTAATGGTCAACTAAAGGGCAGCCATTAAGGCTTTTGAGCCTGCAAATTAAGTTTTCTGTTATGAAGATATTGATCTTACTGGACCCTACTTCAGCTCTGAATCAGACCATGATAACCAATTATGTCAAAGTTTCTATGGTTGGAAGGGTGAATAGGTCAGTCGTTAGCGTTCACGCCTCGCAGTGAAGAGGTAGACACAATCACTCGCTGCCTCCCTGCAGCGAGTGATTGTGTTCAGTAGCAGACCTGGGCAAATTGTATGGCAAGGACCTTTGCCGCCCACCCGTGCTCATCTGGCCTAGTGGATCGGTGGTTAAGTCATGCCTAGTAATACGTAAGACAAATAAACCATCGCCGGGACCTGTCTTCGGACAGAGCACTATCATCATCATCATCATCATCATCATCATCATCATCATCATCATCATCATTCTATGGTTAGGCGGCTGAGGTTCATGCTTTTGACGAAATTTACAAAGCCAGTAAACTTTGTAACGATTGTTTGATGCTATTTTTCATTCGGCAGATGTCAGCTCTGTTCGTGTGAGCCACGTGGCAGTGTTGATGAGGTGTGTGATGACCAGTCTGGTCAGTGTCGCTGTAAGCAACTGACCACTGGTCGTGACTGTGGTCAGTGCGTACCTGGTTCCATCAACTTGAGTGCCTCCAATCCGCTAGGATGTAGTAAAGGTTTCTATTTCTACTTTTACATTGTACAGAGATAACAAGTTACAGATCACTAATTACAGATAATGCGCTCAATATACTGTGTATTGACTTAGTTTTTAAAAATTATCAGCAATTGATACATGTTGATATGAAATGCCATTTTTATGTCATCATCAATGTCGTTATTATCCTGATTATTATCATCAATGTCGTTATTGCCATCATCATTGTCAATGTTATTGTTATCATTATTCTCATCGTCGTCGTTATCATCGTCGTCATCATTGTCGTCGTCATATTTGCTGCTTCACTTCAATTCAAGCAGTCTTGTGACGAGTGCTTGAATTGCCACAGGTGACTGAGTTTTTTTTAAATATGATTTTAGATTCAATACTTTTGTATGATTTTAATATTTACAAATTGTGCTTTACAATCTGAATTCCCATTGATCAGTCAATCTCGTTGTTTCACCTTTGAATCACAGAGTGAGGCATTGCACGTATTTTTCCTGAGTGAAAAGTGCAATTTATGCTCATTACACGTGACTGGCACTTCGGTGGTAAGATTTGTACACAACTCATGCGTTCTAGTGATAGCAAGCCAAATGTTTTCACACTTTCTGTCCCTGTGCTGCTGTTTAGTTCCTGGACAACTGGATTCTCCAAGAGCTTTCTCTGTTGGATCAACGTTCATCTATCTGACCTGGAAGCCACCGGATAATCCCAATGGCGTTATTCAAGGATACAGCTTGTACAGGAACGAGGCCTTACTGGGAAGCTTTGCCCGCAATGGTCTGTCTTCTGGAAATATAGCAGTACATGTTTTAGATCTGGGATAAA
This sequence comes from Buchholzia appendiculata, assembly GCA_034694885.1. Lineage (NCBI taxonomy): Eukaryota > Metazoa > Annelida > Clitellata > Enchytraeida > Enchytraeidae > Buchholzia > Buchholzia appendiculata. The sequence goes on from JAQFYQ010003454.1 coordinate 4,041, forward strand.
AGGGTACGATGTCATTGTTGCCTTGGTACCATAATGTTTCAGTTGCCACAATAATTCTGACTGTTTGGTAGTTGATTAATATGAAGAAGCACATTCAATTCTTCTTATCGAAATATTAACAGAAATATGTCGTCTTTAGGCACCTAGCATGCAGTCTGATAGTCTGATGCCAAGAAATTTTGCACCAATATCATACTTCTGGAGTTAAATGCCGACAGCCAAATTGATAAAAATCTATTTGCTCACTTGGCTGTAGATTTGATGACCTGCATTTTCTGCTTGTTCTAGTAACAGAGTTCAATGACTGGGTTGCATGTGCTGCTTGTTCTAGTAACAGAGTTCAATGACTGGGTTTCTTGTGCTGCTTGTTCTAGTAACAGAGTTCAATGACTGGGTTTCTTGTGCTGCTTGTTCTAGTAACAGAGTTAAATGACTGGGTTTCTTGTGCTGCTTGTACTAGTAACAGAGTTCAATGACTTGGTTTCATGTGCTGCTTGTTCTAGTAACAGAGTTCAATGACTGGGTTTCATGTTCTGTTTATTCTAGTAACAGAGTTCAATGACTGGGTTTCATGTGCTGCTTGTTCTAGTAACAGAGTTAAATGACTGGGTTTCATGTTCTGTTTATTCTAGTAACAGAGTTCAATGACTGGGTTTCATGTTCTGTGTGTTCTAGTAACTGAGTTCAATGACACGGGCTTACAACCCTTCACCTCCTATCAGTACAGCCTTGATGTCCGCAACGATGTGGGCGTGGCCTCTAGTCCCGTTGTGACCTATCAGACTCTATCTGGGCTTCCTTCCTCTGACTCACGACTCACCCTCATCTCTTCTACATCACGGTCTGCCACCTTGGCCTGGACCCAACCATCCAGCACCAGTGGTCCAATCCTCCGGTACGTCCTTACATCGACGAATCTTGGATCCACCGGGATTGTGACGCGATACGAAGGTGCTGATCTCACTGTGACTGTGAACAACCTTGAACCTTCGACAAACTACACATTTACGATTAGCTCGTGTACTGTGGTGGGATGCGTGAGAGGAGGTAGCATTGTTGTCATCACTGGAGAAGAATCACCAAGCGGAATGCAACCTCCAGTGGTTGTGACGATCAATTCTACCTCCTTCAATGTTTCCTGGTCTCCTCCTGCCTTGCCTAACGGTCAGTACTGGCAAACTACCTGGTATCTTAGGTTATTTGTATAATTATATGTATTGCATTGGTGATGACGACGATTAGTGTTTGTTTCAATATTTACTTATTATATTTTTATATGATTTGTTTACCCAAAGTATTTATGTAAAAATATTTAACAAGTATTCTAGCCTTGCATACAGTTGGTGAATGGCTGCTTAATAATGTCTCTCAAGGATTAGATGATGACAGAGCAGCATCTCTACTTGGATAGAAAAAGCAGAACTGTTGTGCGTAATGATGATCATAATAATTTTCTGTGAGATATTTTTCTCTGAGTATGTTGAAAGTGGAGGGATTTTCCCAGAACACCAGGGGGGGGGCGAGTCGCCCCCAGTTATATCGAAATAAATTCTTCGCCGCCACCCCCTCCCCCGTTCGTCATATTTTTTCCGTTGACACTCCCACATATTTTTTACACACCTCCAAGTTGAAAATTCCTGGGAAATAGCCTGATTATATTGTAGAATATCCTTCGCAAGAGTACTATAAATCTGATGCTTGAGAATATTTTATCATACTGGTTATGAATGCTTGAGGTTTTTATGGCTATCCAGAAACCTAGTGATTTATGCACAAATTGATAATTAAATAACTAGCACTTTGTTAATAATAACTATTGTTGGTTGCTGTAGACATAACTTTAAGTTACTAATAATCTTAATCATCACCTTAACTGTTCATTGTGTTGATTTCCAGTTGTGTTGTGTAATCTGGGCTTAAATCAAGATTTTTTCTGGATGCCTATGTATTTTGATAAAAAATAATGTTATTGATTATTGATATAATATTAATCTGCTTGTATTTCCATCAGGAATCATCACATCCTATGAACTGTGGATGAGGGGGTTGACAACTTCTGACACATCTCAGAAGTTGGTCTTTCGTTCTACTGGTCAGTACCACCCGTACCTCGCTACTTCCCTGCCAGCTCCTGCATCTTTCTTCCAACTTGGTGACCTTCAACCCTTCACCACCTACCAGCTGAGGGTGACGTGTGAGAACTCGAGGGGAAGGACAGAGAGCACCTGGGTGAATGCTACAACTGGACAAGCAGGTAAGTTGATTTTACAATGTGCTGTCATAAGTAAGCTTGTCAGTTGTTGCATTTTATGAAAATGATCAAGCCTTTATAGCCACAGACTCGTATCCAGGACCGGGGCAATAGGGAACATACCCCGACACCAAACATCCGTGTCTTGTCCCATCAAAGCCTATGCCCCAGCACCAAACGTCCGTGTCTTGTCCCATCAAAACCTATGCCCCAGCACCAAACGTCCGTGTCCTACCATCTAACATTATGCCCCCATGCCCCGGCAGCAGAATGTATACGTTTGAACCCGTGCCTGGGCACAAAGCAACTCTACCCACTCACGGGCAAAATCCTGAGTACAGGAGTGAATGACCCATTACTGTTATTATATTTTGTTGAGGAAACTACTCAATTATTATATTATATTTCCATTTTGTTGTTCTTCCTGTTCGCTGTAGCTCCACTGTTTATGCCGACACCTGTGCTAATTCCCTTGACCTGGTCATCAATCAACGTGACCTGGGTTCAACCCGACCCGGTCAGAGAGATGAGAGGGGTCGTCTCAACGTTTACAGTCTACCGGTCCCTGCAGGGGGCAGCTGAGCAGCAGACCTCGGCGTCTTCATGGGAGGTAAGATCCCCTGGGATCCAATTGGTCGTCTCCATCTTCCTCTGTGTTCTTGGATTTGAGATTCATTAAAATATTCTCCTGGAGGAACATTTTAATTGATTCATGACAATGAAATACCCCTGCCAAGGCAGATAGCTTGAGAATGCTTCCACTGCACAGCCCGGAAAAGTGTCAATCAGAAGAGTCGACTCAGGGATAGTAATCTGATCGGAGTACGTAGCATGAGTGATATGATCTATGATCCGATCTTTGGTATTTTCATGGTTGGTGGGATTATCCTATGCTTGGGTGTCAAAGATTAGAATAATTTTCTCTCAGGAAGGGGAATGACCCTCTTTTAGGTGCGGGTGGCGTCATCAAGGGAATGTGGAAGTAAAAATTCAGCCACATTGAAATATCAGGGTCATTAGATGACAATGATTTTCTGAATAACTGATGAACTCAATGAACTTAATTGATTCAAAGCTGACTGTGTGGTGAAGTCAATGTTTATTCATGTTTTGTATTTAATTGTGTTTGTATGTGTATATTGATCTGTTGTAGAAGATTGATTCGTTGAGTTCTAATGCCAGCTTTCTATTGGTCGTTGATCTTGAAGCTTTTACCAAGTACAGCTTTCTCATTGAGGCCTGCAATTCCATTGCATGCATTAACAGCAGTATTGCAACAACGGTCACATTATCTACAGGTATATGCTTATTTATGGCCATCGCCATCATCATGATTATGATCTTCATGATCATCGTGATCATCATCATCACGATCATTATTATGATCATGGTCATCATCTTCATTATCAGGATGTTGTGTCCCGCCCTAGCCTCCGTCAGGCTAGGGCCCGGTTCCGCCTCCGGCTGCCGACAGGGCGTCCTCCACAGCTAGAGCAGATCAGCCACCGCCTCTCCATAAATCCAGAGGTCTTCATAGTATCAGCATCAGCATCATCAGCATCTGTGCTAGATATCTCATTACCATGGTTGTTATCAATTATTGCCAAGGCTTTTCTACAGTGATGTAGTCCTTGGACTTGATGCCTTGACGTGACCAATTTTGCCTTGCCTTGCCTTGCTTTGACCAATTTTCCAAATGCCTTGCCTTGGCCTTGAAAAAGAATGCCTTGGCCTTGCCTTGGCCTTGCCTTGGCCTTGCCTTGGCCTTGAGAAAAATGCCTTGACTACATCACTGCTTTTCTAACTGTCATGGTTCTGAGCTTATTATTTCTTTGCTGCAATGATGGTGGAAGATGACCAAGGTAATGACAATGATGTTGTTGAAGATGTCAGCTATGATGATAGTGATTATAGCAATCATTTCTGCAAGCTGCCAGCTGTCTTATGACTGCTCTAGCTGATGCTTAGCGACGATGATGATCATGGTTAGGATGATAGTGATGATTATGCCAATAACAAACTCTGTACTTTCGCTTATAATTTCTTCCAGTTATTGTTAATTATATCGCCTGTCTTGCTAATTAAACATAGCAGAGCAGTTTCGAGATTCCTAAGTTTGTGACTAACTTAACATTATTACTGTATGTGAAATGTGGCACGCGATGACACGTGATGATGATGATGAAATGAGACATGCATTAAATGCAGGAAATCGTTGTTGTTTTGTTCAGCTCCTGAAGACCTAGACGGCCCCATTGCTACAGGCTACAACGCTACGACGATGTTTGTAAGTTGGGTCCCCCCGGACAGGCCCAGCGGTCCAACACTTACCTACGTCATCCGTCGGTCCGTCCCAGCCTTCAACTTTCCAGCCCCACCGAGTGAGATGGGAGTACACTTCACCGGGATGACCTACTTTAGGTTTTCTCCGGAGACTCTTCCACCAGGAGTCGGATTTACTGGTAAACTTGAAATATGTAAAACTTTGATTCGTCAGAAAATGTATTTCACATTGGTTCTGCTTCAATGCAGCATCAATTATTTCTGTAATTCTATTGAAAGAACTTGATGCAACTTTTTCCTTGCTGTCCTGTCTAGTAAAGTTTATTTCTAGCTTGTGTTCAACATTCTACTATGAGCAGTTAGACGATTTCTCGCTAATTACTAGCTCAAATCCTGCTCTAACTTACTTGAAATGCTCACATATCATTGGCTCGAACCCTGATAGAATTACTTTTATACTCCATAATTAGTAGCTCAAACATGTCTATTAATTACAACGTTTAACTTGTAAAATTCTCTCAGTACTTTGTCGGTAGTCAATAGCTAGTTAGTGATATTTAAACACCAGCCCTCATTCTCTCTGTAATTAGCCATGATTTCAGTTCTGGCTTTATTTCTGATGTCAGCTGTTTCCTAGTTGTTGTGTTACAATCTAATGTGTTCAAGCACGCCTTTCAATTCCACAAATCTACATTGTTTTATTTATGAATGTAACATGAAGAGTATTTATTGCTATGATTAAATGTGTCCAGGCGTGACCTTGTCTTTCAAGACCAAGGAAGCTGATGGACTCTTGCTATTTGCTGTATCAGCTGGAGACCAGGATGAACTGGTTGTCATTCAACTGAAGTCTGGTCGTCCTTGGTTTATCTTCGACCCACAAAGTAAAAAACCAGGCTTTGTTAGGTTTAACAACTATACTTTGTTAGGTTTAGGAACTGTTATCAACAATGAAAAGCGTTTTTAATATTTTGCATGCATTCTTGTCTATTGAGCATTTGAGATATTGCACACAGGCTAGTGTGGATATTACACTACAGGCTAGTGTGGATATTACACTACAGGCTAGTGTGGATATTGCACTACAGGCTAGTGTGGATATTACACCACAGGCTAGTGTGGATATTACACAGTGATGTCAATTAGATGCTTGTGCATGGGCAGAGTTCATTCGGGGAATGGTGCTAAGATTTTCTCCACAATGCAAAAAGTTTTGAAAATTGTAATTACACAATTTGGATAATGGTCCTCCTAGCTGATCAGGAGAAAATTCTAAATCGCATTTCTACTCCCCATGCATTGATTTTTTTCTTTATTTAGCACACCCATGAACTAAAGTCAAACTTGGTCTATATTAAAAGTTTTTGTGGGTATATAATTGATATGTATGGTCATGTTGTGGTAATAAGGTTGCCTAACAGGCGTTACAATTACTACTGGGGACGGCAACAAAAGCTACGCTGACGGACAGTGGCATCAACTGAAGGTTGTACGTACACAAAGGTTGGCAACCATTCAGTCAGAGCTCGGCAATGGTCAGTCTTCATCTCACTTCTTCAATAGCAGACTTATTTTACCAGCTTGTTTGAATTGATTAATTTCACATTTATTATTTCATTTGTAAAATTATGAATAGGCTGTAATAGGCTAATAGCTAGTATGAAATTGATGAATAGATAGCTTTGCAATTGGTGAAAGAAGTTGTCTGTTTTTTAATATTTGTTGAAACCTTGCAGACTTTTATGCATCTAATTTGTCCTGTAATAAGGTTAGTTTGTAATTTGGATGTTGATTTCTATAATTGCTCCTCACAGAGATTTTATTTGATCTGTTGCCTGATATCTTTATGTTTCACAGTTTTTTAGTTTCCATACGACCCATGTAATAGATCTGTACTCATATAGGTCTACGTGTTTGTTTCAATACCATGTAGGGGCGGTCCGCTCACCAGTGTTGACGATGTGATGATGGCACTGAGCCGTTGCACGTCTTGTTTTAGTTAATAAGTATTTCTGATGCACGTTTATTAGTAATACTTCACACTGTAAGTTTGCCATGTCATGTGCAAGTATGTTTTTGCTATGTATTAGTGTG
>JAQFYQ010003455.1:0-10667 GCA_034694885.1 Buchholzia appendiculata
CTTCGTTTGTTTTTGCGATTTTTGAGGGCGTCGCGCCGACGCCACAACAGTAGTCGTCATCGGGCCCTCACGGTACAGAGTATTGGCACCGCAATGGCCCAACGAATCTGGTTGTCTGGGAGATATGCCAGCGGAAATCTGATCTGCTGATTGGTCAGAAATTTGTTTACAACCAAAAAATAGCGATAATAGAAGATCTAAATGTTATCGAGTGGTCGCAGCGGCTTCGAAATTTGAACTCAGTGGTCGCGCAAAAAGACACGCTTGGCTCGAGCGCTCGTATCAAGCGCTTGCCGTCAGTACGACCTTATTATTTCAATAGAAGTTTACCAATACTTCTTTGCATTGCCATGCATCCTGTGAAAATATTTCAGCTTAACAATTAACAGGATAACTTAATGATAACATGTTTTTTAACCACATAAATTAATGTATATATTTATTAATAAAAGTAGATTTGTTGAATTCCATATTGCACTAATGCAAGTAAACATTAGCATACAGTTTGTGAGATGCATTGCATACTCCTATATGAAATGTGTGGCTAGATCATTGGTGTTGTTGTTGTTATCGTATGTTCAAGTGCGAATGTAACGAGCCAGACATTCCAAAGCTTTAGTGTCTGACTCATCTAGTGCTTGCACACCACCATTAGCCTCATTAATGGGCAAGAATTGACGATGTGGACATAATCTGGATGTCTCTACAGTCACAGAGATCACTGGTAGCCAGGTCTCAATTCTTAATGCATGCTCTGCAGTGTCACTGTCCTGTACAGAATTTGTTCAGTGTTGACCACATGCCTCTCGTAAGGTCGAAGCCGGGTTGGCGAATGGAGGGGTCATGTGCAAGATGCCTATTAATCACTTTGGTCGTTTGCAGTCTTTTGCCACTGGGTTCTGAGGTCAACCGGTTCCATGTCTGTGCAGAGTGGCTGCGCGGATGCTGGATGGTGCGTTGGTGGATTACATTTCGCAGCTTCGCTATGTAGCTATATATGCTTCGCTATATTCGTTTGTGGCAACTGTTTTTTGGCAACCAATTTGTCCACTGCTCATTTGCGCCACAAAGGCAGTGGTTTTATGTTTGCAACTGAGGATTTCCAGATTTGTGACCTGTATTCACCAACCGAGTGAAAGAGAGAGAGCCAATGCTGATGAGCGCAATGTGCTAGCATTTGCTCCCCAGGAGCAGCCAGTAAGTTTCATAAGCGTTGTTTCTGACTTTCAGTTTGCTACAGTTGATCACAGGTTTTCCACTTCTTTGTGATAACGACTTCGTATTGCTGCTGTCCTTTCTGTAATTTTATGTGATCACGATATTATCAACTCTTAACTTGTATATTTACTGGAATATCAAAGCCTTGCAAGTTCAGGCCGCATAATTATAATATCTCTGAAATCCTTTTTTTACAGGTTAGTGACCTAGATATTGGTTTGATTATACCTTTTAGGGAGCTGCTTTTGTAAGTCTGATTATGAGTTCATTTGTTTTTGAAGAACATGAACAATGTGTATTGTACGGATGCAGTGTACTTATGCATGATGTACTGTAGTGTCACCGTGTGAATTGGATGTTACAGTGTATTGATGTAGTGTCGTGTGAATCGGATGTTACTGTGTATTGATGTAGTGTCGCCGTGGGAATGGGGTGTGAATGTGTGATGATGTAGTGTCACCGTGTGAATGAGGTGTTGTTTTGTATTGATTTAGTGTCACCGTGTGAATGGGGTGTTGTTTTGTATTGATTTAGTGTCACCGTGTGAATGGGGTGTTGTTTTGTATTGATGTAGTGTCACCGTGTGAATGGGGTGTACTTGAGGAGCCCCCGACTGCACGCATGCAGCGTGGACTCACCCTGATGGGAAAGATTTTACAGAACATCGCCAACCATGTGCTCTTCACAAAGGAGCAACACATGAAACCGTTCGACAACTTCCTACGCACAAACTTTGACACAGGGCGCAGGTCGGTGACCCGTTTCTTCTCTTTACCTGTGCTAATTCTACTTGCTACTGAATAGAGTACATTGTAGACTACTAGATGGTGCTCAAGATCTTCATAAGTTTAGTCATTGTATTGCGTGTACAATAAGCCGTTTTGTGGCACCAATCCGCCGACATCATACGTATTTCTATGATCAGGACCGACAGTCCTTCACATGCTTTCACTGAGACTATCCACAAGCCGGACTTGGTGTTTATGCAGCTTGGATAACCAGGTAGTTGAGCTATGACATAGCTAGCAGTCTTTAAGTCTTTGTACTGTACAGTATTGCTAGTCTAACTAGTACTAAAAGTATTACCTAACTTAAGTTAAGTTATATGTACCATTGTACCTGTTAATCTGATATTCTGAAATGTTGACTATTTCAATCAAAAAACGACACCACTTTTAAGATTTGGCGTGATATTTGTCATTGTGTCTTATTTTGTTGGTTCAGTCTGACAACTATGTCTAACTTTTCGTCTGAAAACTATGAATAAGATGTAAAAATGCACTATGTCTATTGTCTACACTCGACAACTCTTAAAGATAAATATAATTTTTTTCTTTTTTTATTAACCTTCGATGATACTATATGCAAAATATTTGATATTGATGTCGGCATTGTGTAGTTGATGTTAATTGACTGTAGATTTTTCCAAGAGATATCGTCAGATTACGGCACCAGTGCAGATCTTCACAGTGCAACATTTATCTCTGACGCTGACGTACTCTCGCTTCACCGACTGCTATGGATCAATAGCAACAAGATTGGTGAATATCTGGCTACAAGTAGCGACTTCAAGACTGTTGGTCGACGACCTTTCGATAAGATGATAACTTTACTCGACTACCTTGGGCCACCAGAGCATACTGAAGATTCGTAGCAGAACTTTGACCGGTTAACGTCAGAGTTAATATGAAGCTGTTTGATAAAATTCTCAGGATAAACATTTTCAATATAAATTTATGTCGAGTCTTAGTGTTATGTTTAACAATGTTTATCAATGTTTTTGCCACATTTTTATTAATTTTAAATAATTAATTTTAAATGATAATTTTAAAAGTGCCATGATTGTATTTGAAATACCAGTTTGTATAGTTAGCAAGTATTGACAACTTGAGCACTTCGTTGTAAAATGAAAGTAAACATACCGTGAAAGTAAACAACATAATGTGCGAGTACAACTTTTATTTAGTTTTTACAGTCATTTCAAGTGATGACTAATATTTGATTCATATTATTTTAAATTAGCATCTTATGTTTACCCTTGCCAGGTGTTTATTAATTTAGATTGGGAATTTTAAGTGAAACCAACATTTAAAAAATGAAACAAAAAGGAGCAACCCCAAATTTTAGAATTTATTTTTATGTCTTCGTTAATCAGTAGTTTAGAACATTTGGAACCAGTGTAGTGGTTGTTAAATTTTTTTCGTGTGCTGGAAGGTACAAGATTTGAATTTTCAAAATCTATTTTAAATACCGTTTTTAAAAGAAGTGACGGTGTATAATGAATGTTGCTATACATCTTCCGTATATGCGATTGTGATGTTTAATCAGATTGTTCAATTATGTTAATTTATTTTAATTTTATTATGCTGATATTGTTATATGCTCACTGTATGAATGAGATTCAGTTTATTTTCTAAGAACTGAATATGATGATTTGTTTCATCCAGAAAGGTATTCTAGTAATGGTTTATAATTATCGGTGCTGTGTTAAATGCAATTTGTCAATTTGATGTGGATTAGATTTTGATAGATTCATTCAAATATTCTGTCTCCTCTCCTTCTTGATAACCAAGATAGAATTTAAGTTTTTTCTAACTATGTTGACATGAGCATGATGTATGTAAAATAATGATGCTGGCGTTTTATTTATGTATTGTGCTTTGTTGTTCTATTTTACTATGTAAATTTGTTATTGATCAGATATGATGTTTCTTCAGTGATATTAATATTTTCTGTTGTGTGGCGTAGTTGACTAAACTAGTTAGCCGACTCTAATTAAGTCATTGAACACATGACATGACTTGCACATTCAGACATCAACATTCAAATTCTTAATCTGAAGTAAATAAATGGCAGCCTGAGATTGTAGCTTCTTTCCAGTGGCATCGAGTAATGTGAATTAAGTGACGGACAGTTGTGTAAATCGAGTGGTTAACTTGTTAGCATCAAGTTATGTGAATTACGTGATGAACAATTATGGAAATTTAGTAAACTTCGTATCATCAGTTATATGAATTAAATAACGATTATGTAATATTGAGTGGTATACTTCTTGGCACCATGTTATGTGAATTAAGTGATAGACATATATTGTGCTGTGCTCAGAAAATGTTTAGTATGTTTCTTTCTTTGAAATGTCTTTATTGTTACTCCAGAGAGAATATTATGTTGAATTATTGCAACGGAACAATTTGTCAACGCTATGAAGCTGATGTCAGTTTATAATCTATTATTTACCTCCATTTATAACATTCCTGAGTACTTCATCATATTGATTACATTTTCCGTTTGCTTCAACTGTGTCCTATGTTGTTGTGCTGTGAGGCTTTGTACTCTTGGTGTTTTTATAATTTATGCAATTAGTTATGTTCTTAATCTTGTTCTGGAATATTTCTGTTATTGTTATGACCAGACCGTTTACAAGCAAGAAATCTGTTCAGCTTTTCTGGTGCTGCATTTTATCAGCCTATAAATTTTTACATAAACTTGCTTCATTCACCCTTCTGTGCAAGAAAGAATGTACGAATATTGAAATGGCACATTTATTGACATCATTCATTTTGAGCAGATTTCAGCAGATTTCAGAAACAATGCCACCAAACTGAAGGTTTGTGTAAAGTAATAGTAATCCACAATAAACCATCCATGACATATAATATTATAAGGTTAACATGTATATTACCATATTATTGCAAACTGAGTTATACTTTATGTATACTGTGGATAAAATATGTATAATTATCTATAGTGTGGTTAAAATATGATTATTATCGGTTCAACTTGTGTTCATTTTGGTTGTCTGTTATGCTATTTGTGTCAGTACATTGCAATTCATCAGCTAGTATTGTAACTAAGATAAACTCTTTATCTCAATCTCATTATTCTCATAACAAATAATTAATGCTATTAATTAAAACTTTAAATAAAATGAAGAATATCTTGTAAAGAATATGTAAAACTGTTCCAAAAATTGCCAGCAACAATATGTAGAGAAATAGAGAAAGGTATATTGTATAAATACATGCACTTTCCTTATTATGGTACATTTACAATATACTATACATATTCTACTCAAACTCATTGTGATAGAAAATAATATGGTGTATTTAACAGTATTCAATGATGGTGATGATTCAATTGCACTACAGGATCTTCAATAGTTCTATGCTTATCAAATAATCATTCAATTTATGGCATGATGTTTAAACTTCTATCACAATTTCACTGCCGCAATTGCAGCATAATATAATTATATAATGTTGATTTATAATGCAGAAAAATATAAATAGGGGCCTACATATTACAGATTTGTAATCTGGATTTAGTTTTCATTTTTACATGTGTATATATCCATTTTTCTCCAGTGTAGATCATTAGACATTAGCAGGTCGGTCATTTTTAAAATTAAAACCATGAGGATATGCCTGAAATTATCATTTGCATCGTCTACTTAGTTTATAATTGCAAGACATTTACATTATACATTTAAGTATATTATATAATTATTATTAATGTAGAGGTTTTTATGGCAGGAAGAAAAACAATATATCCTGTCAATTTTCCTCGGCTTCAGAATGTGCATAATTATAGCTTCAAATTGTGCATAACAATTGTAACATTGCAAAGTTGTTTAACAGAAAGTCATCATTACCCCTTCCATCTCATCCAGTCACCACTTTATAATGCCAAGATATAGCAGGATTACCATAGGTCACTAAAGTTAGTCACATTCTCATATTGCAGGATTACCAGAGGTCACTGAAGTTAGTCATACACTGATATACAGTATATAGCAGGATTACCATTAGCTGGTATATTAACTGTCACAGTCATACGCTGGATAATATTTAACATTTATCATCGTAGTTTAAAATAGATCTGTTTAACGATGCCGTTACGGCTTTGCAAACTCAAAGACCTACTTTAATTTCAGTAGACGAAGATTTCACTGTTTGATACCCTTCACGATCTGAAGTCAACCTTATTGGACATCTTTCATCCATGTTCAAGACCATACATACATTGTAAATCAAATTTAATACTTTACATCAGTTAGCGATAAATTTACAATATCAGCGTACAAAACAATTTGTGTTAAGTGATAGTTTTTTATGGTACAGAAACAAAGCATTGACTATTTTGTGCAAATAAGAAGTTTATTTTACTTACAAACAGAAAAGAGCTTTTCTAAGTCGCTATTAACTCATTTCACCTGGTCAACAAATCTTGTCTTAAACAATTGAAGTCAACCTTATATCGTAAAATAAAATTTAATATTATTAAACTAGTTGAAATTAAAACCAAATCTGAACTTATATCGTTATTTATCAGCAACTGAATTGCATATGGTTTTTAATATTGAATCAAAATACATTACCGTATACCTGAGGTTAATGATTCAATCCTAACAAGCATTCTTTAGTAGAACTTTTAAAGCATTTCACATACTTTATAAAACATTTATAAAATAACGAACATTATCATAATGTCAATTAAAAATCTGAGAGAATATACTGTATTTAATGACCTTAGAACATAACATTCTGTTAATTTTACAAACTATGACATTGTATTCCTCTTTCAAGCATCGCTATCACTGCTGCTGTTGTCGCCGTCTTCGCTGCCACTGCTCGAATCAATCACATTACTATCCACATTTTCAATATCCGACTCACAATCTAGCTTATGCGTGTAATAGCACGATTCAGCTTCGCTCGGAGCCTCAAAGCATTTTAGACATATTCCACAGCCGAACTGTTCCTCGACGGGCACATGTGTCGACAGTCTGTGACTTCTCAATAGTTCTGCAACGTTAAAACTCAGTTCACAGTCGTCACATTGGTGTGTGACAATATTTGTCAAAGGAGGAGTATCCACAGATATAACTGGAGATGTCTGAACGTGCTTGAAACCGTTGTCCATGACAATCTGTATCGAAGGAGGTACATTATACACGGCTTGGACACTGACTGCTGGAAGAGGGTGCTGAGATTCAGTAGAGATGTCCCGATTCAAAGCGGAAAGTTGGCTAGAACTCGACCTAATCGATTGCTTCCTCTGTTTATGAACCTGATCGTGACGCTTAAGGTTATACAAGCGGACAAAACGTTTCCCGCACACATTACAGGCAAATTTGCGCGGGTGTTCAACAACGGGATTACCGGTTTCCTGCTGGCAGCACGCGCTGCTCTTTTCGTGTTCGCGCAGACGCCACACGGTTCTAAACAAACCTTTGCACAGTTTGCAGCAGTGCTGGTCTAAGTGCACACGTCTGTGCTTCAGCAGTGCCCCCCATTGACTGAATGTTGCACGACACCTAGAGCATGTAAAAGATGTTTTACGCTTTATCTTGATCCTCTTTCGAACGACCTTTTTGCGAGCGTTTGACTTAACGTTGCTACGCAGCTGTGTGTGATCATCAGTACTACAGGATTTCCTATCCTGATGTAAAATCATATGATCATCGAGAGCAGACTGACAGAGTAGCTTCATGCCACAGAGTTGGCAGTCGAGAAACTTACTCTTGCTTGTCACCGTGTTCCATTCAAATCTTGCACTCGATTTCGTATCTCTAGATTTTGTATCACTACTTGATTCCATCTTTGATATAGGCAAATTGCATCTGTTCAATTTACTTCACATACAATTATTATACTGCAGGCAATATCTACATCATAATGTCCAGTATATGGTTCACTGAAACAAAGAGAAATATTTACCAAGATTACACACAATATCATGTTGCAGTAACAACATAATGGTGCCTGTATCACATACTGTGGCAGATAATACTTGACAAACTTTATATCTTTATTATAGTAGTTGGTGGAAATTTGATTAAAATGCAGATCGATATTAACATGGATTGGACTTTACCAACGTTTTCCCCTCCATAATAATTAAAAGGGAACTGTCGACGAGCAACTCAAGCTGAATAACTCAGCAGAGCATAAAGAAAATTTTAAGAAAAGGTTTTACAGCTGGATGCCCTTCCTGATGACTAACGATCACACAATTCACGTTGTCACGCACATAAATGAACACGGATGAACATGGAACATACTGTAAAACCTGACACCACTTGTAGTGGTATCTGTGCACATGCTGAAAGTAAACTCTATCAAATTTGTGGGTCGAGTGACAACTATAGAAATGTAAATAGCAGAATACAAATACGGTAAATAGTTCACTAAAAACAAATGCTACGATCAGATGTCCTTATTAAATGAAATTGTTGCTAAAGTAAATCCCAACCGGCAATGTAACTCGCACTTACATACTTGTTTATCACTTTGAGAGTGCTGTGCCACAACTCTTGCTCGGTGTGCGGTGGAAGGAAAAATTTAATCCAATTTGGCACAGAAACCTATACGTTAAAGAATGCTGATATATAATGCTATATTTTAAGTTTGAAAGGAATATATCCGATAACTAGGCTACTGTTAAGGATAATTGCTCATAGAATGAGGGGAAACATCTAAATTGGGGGTGTCCTGTATTGGTCTAATGTATTTGTTTAATGTTACGTTTATTATGACTGCATGTAAGGTCGTGACAATCTGTATAAATACAAATAAAAAATTAGGGGAGGTAGGAAAGTATAGAACACTACAAAATTGTGTAAAACTAAAGTAGCCTAGTCTCTAGTATTGTGGCGCAACAGTCTTAGTTTGACAGCGCTACAATCGTCGAGAAATTGAAAAATATTGATATTGATACATTGTTGAGCTCAATTCTTTTGAATCTTGCAAGAGATTGGTCACT
This sequence comes from Buchholzia appendiculata, assembly GCA_034694885.1. Classification (NCBI taxonomy): domain Eukaryota; kingdom Metazoa; phylum Annelida; class Clitellata; order Enchytraeida; family Enchytraeidae; genus Buchholzia; species Buchholzia appendiculata. Next base: position 8,983 of record JAQFYQ010003455.1, read on the forward strand.
GTTACAAAATAGGCACAGAGTCATTTACATAACATAACGTGCATTAAAGATGTAGGCAAGCCTCCATCGGTTCTCCTACACTTCGGTACACTGCATTAGAAAAAATCAATAAGTACGCGCTCAAACATCAAAATTTGTAAGTTTTACATTTAGGAATATTAAGGCTGGTAAAAGTTCGATCCTCCTCTAGTTTAGTGCCCTAATGGGGACAAATCAACAGGTTCAAAAATAACGAAAAAAATGTTTTACATGTTGGAATTTAACGATGGTCAAATGTTCTCTAGATTCTAACCTAACCCTAACCCCAACCAAAACCCGACTTATAACCCTAACCCCATCCCTAACTATAGCTTAACTCTAGTAGTTTCCCATTAGTGCATTAAACTGGAGGATAACCAAAAGTTCTATTATAGCCTCAGGGAACTTTACCGAAATTTTTTAATACAAAAAATATGTAATTATTGACCGATTAGCTCTATAATTAAACAATACATTATACGGTTGCCCCTGAATTCGTTCATACCAGTTTTGAAGTAATTTTGTAGACGAACATAAAAATAAAGCGAAAATAAATATAAAAAAATAATAATAATCAAAAGTTCAAAACACAAATTCTAATGTTTACAACACGCCGGAAATACTAATTTCACAAAAGTAAAAGAGTCTGACATTCATACTTTAGCAGTGTTGACATTCATAATGCCTTTAAGTTGACTGAAACTGAATTATTTAGCCAAAGACTGAAAAATAATGACTCAGTCGACTTTAACTGAAATTGAAACTGGAAATTGTAGACTGAAACTGAAAAACAGGCTTAATTCAGTCTTAATTTCAGTCTCAATTTCAGTCTTTGATAGACAGTGTCGAGGCATCGATGCTGCTTTCAAAACTAAATACGCCTTAAAAAGACAGGAACAGTGCATTGTATGAAATATTCTTTGTTTGGATTGTTTTTCCGAATCGAAATTCTGTCCTGCCGTCGCGTGAATTGGTTTAGGAATTGACATTGAATTTAACAGTTGAGAACACTTCAGCACCTTAAGAGGGTGGAAACAATTTTATATGACGGTGTTGGGGACATGTCTGCGTGTAGAAATTATTACGCAAAGTAACCGGGAATTAATGCTTGTAGTTAGAACTTGCAATTCGAGCCTGTAATGAAAAAGTAACCATTTGCCACTTTTACCATACATGATGTATGAAATCACTATGATAATGGTCACTCAGTTACTGCATTGTTCAGTTGAGCGATTTCCGAAGAATAGAGCTTGACCAATGACAGCCTTTGAAACACATATAAAGACTGAAATAGAATAGAAAAATACAAATTAAAACTGAAATAGACTGCAAAACTGAAATATATTTAAAGACTGGAATAGAATAGAAACTGAAAAATCCAAGTCAAAGAGAGAATAGAAACGAAAAAAACAAAAGACTAAAATAGAATAGTAGTAGGGAAGCTGGGGCCGCGGTAGGAGCCAATCAGGAGTCGGCATTTTAAAACCCTAATTCAAAAATAGAGTAGGCGGCAACTCGTTGACCACGTCATGTGACTGCTCACTCAGCACGGCTCGGACAATCACAGGCTATTTTTAGACTCCAAACCAACTCACCTCTGTTGAAATCCCTCATTCGCTGTTCAGTCGTCGTCGGAGAAGGAGCTCTCTACAACTTCTACATTTGTG
>JAQFYQ010003456.1:0-10667 GCA_034694885.1 Buchholzia appendiculata
TGGCCACAGTTGCAAGTGTGAGGGGCACACAGGTTGGATCCCAGCCGAAGACCCGCAGCCACACGTACGACATCGTTGTCGAGGCGTAGACCGACTGAAGAGATCGGAGCAGCGTTTAACCAGTCTCCAGCGTGTGGCGAGAAAACAGACAGGAGCCGAGCTTTGCCATAGTCATCAGTCGCAGATGACAGTAGGCGACTCTTCTCGACCTCGACAAGTTCTCTGTCCCACACGCGCTGAGATTTACGGTTGTCCCCGCTTGGATGATTTGATCTATTGTAATTTAGAAAAGATTTGTGATATTTGAACATTTAGTTTGACTATTTCAGCATAAAAATTTGCAATGTTTTAGTAATATTGTGATGGTATTAAAGAAGTTAAAAATACTGATAAAACTTGAAAAACTTAAAAAAACTTGAAAAAATAAACCAAAAAATGTCAGAAAGAATCACCACAAAAATAACTTACCAATGACAGCGTCGGGGATCAATCGTTCGGGGTATAAATCGTCCGGGTATCAACCGTCCGGGTATCAACCGTCCGTGGTATCAACCGTCCGGGCATCAATCGTCCGGACCTTGTATTACTGATATTACCGATATTTCAGTTCACTATTCTTGTAAATTATAGACGCATTTCAAAGCATAAACCACATTTGGATTTCTAAAAGAAACTTTAATCGAATATACTTGCGGTAAAATTGCCCATGATGGCATTGAACACTTCATCCAGCGAAAGCCTTCCATTGAAGCAAAATGCGCTGACACTAAGGGCAACTGAAACTGAACTTTATGAAGAGCTGTAAGCTTTGGTTAGATCCTATCTAAGTGACAGAGTGTTAGTTAGGTCCTAGCTAACTGACGAAAAATAGTATATAGAGAGTATTATAGACCTGTGCTTTTATATATTTTACATATATGAAAGTATAATGTTATTTGTACTATCTACTATTATTTTGTACTATTATTTTAATGGGTTTTAGAACCCTTATTATATCTCTATAGGTTGGTTTATATTTCGACTGGACGAAAACTTTGGCTCCTAATTTTGAGCTGCTTTTTTTCCTTCAGCTACTACGAGTAGTCCACAAATATGAAGCATCGTAGTAATCAGGCTGCTTTCAGGCATAGGCCTATCGTCACATCGTTTTTGTCCTTTCTAAAAATGTTGCGCAGTTTATTTTCTTCTTCTGACTTTATAATTGGTATTGAAAGTAATATTGAGAATGCAATTAAATATCTCGTCCCAGTGAACGGATTTGTGCTCTGGGATTTTCTACATCCCCAGCGGGGGGGGTGGGTGTTCATTCCCCTAGTTAATTATTGACACCCGCCAGTTAATTTTCACTAACCCCCACCGCCAGTGTCATACACGGGATATCAAGATTTTAAAAATTGCACCATTTTTTTCGGTTGCGCTCGTCATTCTTTTACACCCTCAGATATTTGTACACAACCCCTCCCAGTTCAAAATTCTTAGAAAAAGCCTGTCTATGCTGCTGAAATAAAGCCATGTTCCTCTTTCCAATGACGTCATGTGATGCCGATGTCTCCTTGTATCGGACGCGGTTCTTTATTAGCTGATGAAGATGTGCTTTAGAGATACGCCCTGTTATTACCCAGCCTGACACAATGATGACGTAACGGATATGTCAAGTCAATATCCGGTTGTATCTCCGGGTGGCCGCGTGAGATCATCGCGGATTCCATCATCCGGGTGAAACCGGTTTCATAACCTGCCAGAGACTGCTCACATTTCTGGACATTCTAGTAATTTCTAAAAGATAATTGGTTTCCAAAAATTGTCGAGACAATATTCAAAGTAAGTTAATAAATCATAATGAAATTGGTCGCTTTTTATGATCCTTTCTTTAAGTCAGGTAAAGAGTCAAAGTGAAATTACTTTGACATTATTTCTCTTTCAATATATGTTTATAATTAAGAGCATTGATATCAATTACGCATAGGCTATATTGAATTTCTCTGATACCGGTGATACCGGAATGTATTCCTGTAATTAATTCTACCATGCTGTGATGTAGCCTTATTTGAAATTTAATTACGATGTTTAGTTAGTTAATTAAATAACATGAGTATAACTTATTTAAGTACGTGCATGTATAATTGTTATGACAAACACTGCACCGTAATCATTTCTTTTATTCCTGTCAGCACATTTCAGCATAAATGTCATATTTTATTTTGAATGTATGTTAGGTATACTTCAATTCATAAAATTCTGATTTTTTTACTTATGAATGTCGTGGTCTCCGGTGATCATGCACATATGATTATGATCACGCGTTAGGTCACGTGCCCAAAGAGATCACGTGCGTCATGATCACGGGAGTAGATTGGTGATTAGGATAATTATAACCGGTTCGTTATCAGAATGGATTTCCAGTCACGACCTATAGTCTGCAACTTATTTGTTATTCTGTTGTTCTTGTTGAATCATGTCTCAAGTACAAACCAATTTTTTAAAATGACGCTCCGTCAAAACGCTGCTGCATCTTTTGTGTATATATCTCTCTCTCAGGAATCAAGGTCATCATTTCATGTAAACATCCTAATCAGTTACCCACGCACACGTCCTGATTCTTTTCTTTAACCTTGTGCGTGCAGTTTTGGGCGTCTGGCGGTGATTTATTTCCCCTGAGATATGAGTTTTTATTTCGCGCCAATTCCAATCAGATATTCAATAATGAATCGTTTCGTAAAGTGCCGAACGGGAAGGGTAGAAGCTGTTGAGCGTCAAGTTTCACATTGCTTTAGCATTAATTAAACAATTTCTTCACGTCTCCGAGATGAGTTATGACAGCGATAAGACTGCGTTGATTGGACGCTTCCGAGGCTGATTACGAACATACCAATAAATTTTACACGTCTGCATCATGACGAAACCATGTTTGAATAATTCCAGCCAATCGCAATGATCTGCTTTGGTAATTTGTAACCAATCACAGGCTAAGTTTCACGGAAGTGGCAGTTAGAATTTTTTATTAGCAGGCAATTGTAGTAATGTTGCCATGGAGACTGAGAGTGTAAAATTTATTCGTTGGCTAAAAGCCTGTCTAAGCGACGATAAAACTAATGTTGAGTATTATCAACAAAGACTGAAATAAATTGACAGTAATTGAAACAAATGAATTTAAAAAATGTTTGCTTAAGAGGAGAATAGCAAATTATACAGTAATTTTTGCAGGTTTACTAAAATAATTAAGTTCACTCTGCACTGATCTCTTTGAGTATTATCAACATTTACTTCACTTATTGATTACTTTTTAACTGCACACTTATCTGGTACATCTATTTACTGCATTGATTAGCCAATGCAGTACATTTATGTACTAGACTTATGACCTAAACGGTTTCAATCCATTAATTTACTAGGCTACATTTATTTACTGGATTTATTCTTGACACGTCTGGAGAAGAAAATCTGTGCGTAATTCTTTTAAAGTTTGAATTACACATTTAGAACTTGTGCCGCGATTTTTGTATTTTATGATTGGCTTTCGTTCTTGTCACATCACATACTGCTTTTGGTTCAGAGATTTTTATATATTGGCTGCGCTGACTCATATGTTAAATTAATATTATACGCGTGATTAGTATTTTATTACTTATATATTTACTTTATTCTCTTTTTATTAATTATTTATATGTCGCTTCAGACCTTATATTACACATTGATGATAAGCTCTGAATATTTCACCAATGCACGTGTTATATAAGTTTTTAAGCATTCGTTCTATGCCAATTGTACTGCAGCAGCATTCTCAAACATTCTCACTTCATTTGTTTACTCCACAATTACAAATATCGCACATCATACTAACTCAGTTGCCGCGGCATTAAAAATTACTTCATTATTTCACGAACGTTTTTTGTTGTTGCGGGAGCGTTTCGCTGTCGAACGGGTCAGGTTATAAGCAGCAAGCGATGCGGTGCGAGGCGATTAATCCTAATTCCTGATGCCGTTGTACCGTCGTTTGCTACAAACGGAAATTGACTTGTGCTATAATAGTATAGCAGTTTCTGTGGCGCGCTTTAGACGCTGAGATTCCTCCACTGTTCATTCAGAAATATTCCATCACAGACTTGACAGAATGCCATCTCGATTATTTGGCTGGAAGTGGATTTTTCCAAGCAGATCTTTAAACTGGATTTTTAGAATCGTTCTTGCATGAACGAATTCCGATGAGATTTGTGAAGTCCATCTCTCTACCGGAAGTGAAGCGTTAGGCTGACGTGGACGCAGGGTCTCGGAGCCAGGATTTCATTTGGGGGTTCGTGACTTCCAAAATTGTTTGACGACTTTTTTTCTCAAAATTTTCATTTGAGGGTTTGAGGTATCCAACAAATTGACGACCTTTTAATTTTTTTCCACAAATATCTGAAATTTTAGGAACATTTTTTCAGTGCTGGTGGGTTGCACCCGAAACCCCCTTTCAAATGCGGCCGTGGGTGGACGTTCAACTTTTGAACCCGGTGAACACCGGCAAGTAATGGCTATCCGCTGCGATACATGCGGGAAATAACAACTGATAATTCAATTTAAAATTGTTTACTTGAATCGATTTTAAGAGATTTTTTGCAAAAAATATAAAAACATCTTTAATAATTAAATTACATCTGTGTATATCTGGTATCAGAAGACAGTATGCAATAAGGATTTAAACAAATGAACACGTCCTTCACGTTTCAATTAGGAAATGGGTTTTTTATCTCTCAGTTGTATAAAAACTTTGCGGCAATGTTACGTAGAATTGCAAGTAGCTCTTGAAAACGAGCAGCATGATCGTGTTGACTTGAACTTTAGGCGCAGTATAGTTATTTATTCAGCTTTCTATATCAGTAGTATTTTTCATGTTTTACGATACTATGTTTGGCTATACTACGCCTACTTCGAGCATTAGGCTACTAATTAGGTAATATGAGAAGCACAAAACTGAGAAATATGATCTTAGGAAAAAAAATTATGGTTAAGCAAGTTAATAATTAAATCAAACAGTGTGTAAAGATTATGGATATTGGTAAATAATAATAAGATACTGACTGAAAAAACACAGTTAAAACACATTTGAATGGATGAAGAATCAGTCAGTACCGAAAACAGCATTTACATGAATTATGGTCTTCTACCATAATTCATTTTTCGGAAAAATTGTCTGCCACGGTGGTAGCAAGGATCAAATATGTAACATCATTCGGAAGCATTTCAAACAGCAGGATTATATATTAAGGCGACAATAATAATTATCAGTTTAATTTTGTTGCTTGCATTTTATAGTATTCCATTTTCATAAATGAGAAACAACAATTTATTTATTTGCACGGTTCATTATTATTTCATTGCTTTCGCATTTAATTTTGTAAAAAAATGTAAATTTTATTTTATTTTTTGTTAATTTTAGCCTCTGGACCTACCTGGAAACAAAGTAAGTAGTTCACTGTGTAATAAAATTTAAAAAAATTGTCCTAGGGTTTCAGCAGTCAACAGTCTCTGTACAATTTATACAATTCATATTTACCATGGCTGATTCACATGTAAAAATAAACAATGCGAAGTCGGGAAGGTGTTGCACTTGCACAAATCAACTATAAACTTAAATCTATGCAAAGCCTAATGCGAACTTCAATCGTGCACTAAAAAAATTATTAGTTGAAAGTAGAATTCTAAAACAGTCGTGTTCCTAAATTGTGTGTAAAACTTCGGCATCTGCTCCGGGCTAATTCGACAATGGAATTTCAGAATTTTCAGATATCGCAGTCAATTCTTCAATGCAAGCAAAAGGAATATACCCACAAAACAACGATCAAGATATTTGACAGAAAAATGAAATACTGGCACAGTACTGATATTTCTTAATTCGTATTTGCGACTATCATTGTTGGTAGCATTCTTGTGATTTGTGATGTCTACAGTGTTTTTAATGTTTCCCGGACGCGTTACTGTGGAACCGCATGCAGTTAGCCTATTATTGGTAATTTTTACAGGGTTCAAGGTAGGGTTTATAGAGTTCAAGGTAGGGTTTATAGGGTTAAAAGTAGGGTAAGGAGTTAGGGTTATGGCAGCAATTAATTAATTTTGACTATAGCTGTACTATTTCGTACTATGGCAGCGTCACCTATTTTACAACTGCATGCGGGTACACAGGATTGCTTCCTGGACACATGATTGGGTCTGAATGCCAGCAGGCCTACTTGCCATACTTGTATAACAAAGCATCTTTGTTTGTTTGTTGCCAGGAGAAAGCAGCTAAGATCACCGCTAGGTGGAAGCGCCTCACACTCAACAAAGATGCCAGCATAGACAGCGTCGACGTCAGACTCAAATCCACTGACGTACGTTCAGTTTAAATTCTTTTAACATTATTTCATCGATCCTCTCTGTTAGCTTTACATTACGTACTGGAGTGTTAAGTAACTATAGGCGGCTGCTGACATTTTGACTTGAGGGAGCCTGGAAATTTCTGACGAGCTTGGCTGGGCGGGGGATTATCGGCGCACAAAAAATTGACGAGCGTGGAGGGGTAACGGCGAATTCCCAAAAAAATTTGGACAAGCGAATTTATCGTAGCGGCGCATCCCAAAAAAATGCGTAAATAATTTGGGGGTTAAGCCTCCTAAGCCTCTGATACGTGCCGCTTATTTCAATAACTATGAGCGTCAGAAACAATAAACGTCTCGAATATTTTCCTCCCACTCAGGTAGTTTGTGTTCATCTGTACTCAATTATTGAGTGAGTAGGCTTTCGCATAATTTGTTTCCAAGTAAACGAATCAGACGGAATAACCAATGTCAATAGTTAGTCCAAAAAATAGGCAACAACAATTGGACATGCAGTTCAGCACGAAGCGGTATTATTCACTGTTACTGTCAATTTTGGTTAGGGCCTATTTGGATTCTCAAAAAGGAATAATGCGTGTGGAATTATCCCTGTGACAACTTTTCTGACACCTCTTGCACAAAAACTCGTAAAATGTCAAAAGGATCGATAGGCCGCGCTTTTAACGGTCTGTAATTGTAATTGCGGAATTGTGACGTATGTATTGCAGCCTTGTTGTTGGTCGTAATGTGAAGTTTTTTGGGCTTATGCATTAAATCGAATTATAATGCCAACGATGATGACGAATTTACAACCAGTAAGAGTGCAACGTGATCAACAGGTTGTGAACAGCGTTGTCCGAATCACGAAATAAGTTTTTCCATTATTTTTGCATTATTTGTGTACTAATGTTTGACAGTGCGTTTCCTCGTATATGGCTTGTTCATGTCTCTGCAAATGGATAATGTTGAAAGTTCAATATTATCAGTCACGTGGCCTATCCTCTTGATCTACTCCGTGCCGTAGGGTGAGTAGCGGGGGTCGGTCGTAGGTGCTGGGGGGGGGGGGGTCCATGGGGTAACGAGGCAATTGTTCGGACCAATAACTACGCTACCTCGAGCTACCTTGATAGATTCAGTTACTGCTCATTGCTGCATCAGTTCCAGGCGAGATTTATCCCAACTCCGGAGTTAACACTCCCCTTCATTTCCATGGTAGAGTTGTACGGACTACGGACAGTACAGAGGATGTACGGAACACGGACAGTACAGAGGATGTACGGACTACGGACAGTACAGAGATGTACGGACTACGGACAGTACAGAGGATGTACGGACTTCGGACAGTACAGAGGATGTACGGACTACGGACAGTACAGAGAATGTACGGACTACGGACAGTATAGAGACGACGTTTGGAAGTAGACATGTTATCAGAATATTGTTCATATATTTGGAATGAGTGTCGTCACTATTGACATTATCATCACTATCGTCAATGCGTCATCACCACCGTAATCACTTATCTTTCAATCATCAATCTCCAATCAATTCTTTTCAGTGTCGTGTCGGCGCAAAATTTGCCATCGTCAATATCAATCATCAACATGTTATCGTCATTATTAACATCATCCATCATCATCATCTTTATCGTCATCATCATCATCCTCTTCTTCATCATCTGTATCGTCATCATCTACCACATAAACGTATATCCACTGTGAATCGAGTGATCTCTATGACAATTGATGACGTCACCGATGTTTTTCAGTTGGTGGAATATATGACTCACTCACTGTTGTAATTGCGACTGAGCGAGTCAGTGGCAACCATTCCATTTCCAGTTCTCTAAGTAAACTGCTCAGTGAATGAGAAAACTTATCCACGTGAAAGAGCGTCTTCGAAGAGTTTCCACTTGGAAGAAAGCAATTGATTGAAGACGGCAATTGAGGTCATGACCCCATTCCACCCAGTTCAGTAGTCAGCTGATCAATATTGTTTGTTTTCATCTCGAGGCCCAGTTATCGTGATGCCTGGTTTGAGTGTTTCACAGATTGTATTTGACAAAACAAACTTCTGTATGTCCAATTATGATTGTGCGTTTGTATAAGACTGCTTGACTTCCTTATTAGAGGAGAGTCACAATACTATAAAATAGGAAGAATAGAAGTTCTGGAGATTCTAGTCGTATCATATATGAACTTAGGCAATTTGATTCAATTCATCCAGATTTATCATTTTCACAATACATCAACTGCTATTTTGGACCCATTTTCACAGTAACGTTTGACAAAAATTTAAGCAAAAACTATTGAAAACTAATTTTTAAATGGTAAATGGAATAAAAATGCAATAGGAAATAACTAAAATAATATAATATATAATAATATAATAATATATATAATAATAATATATAATATAAGCCGATAGTAGTTCCCACGGTGGCATATAAAGTTTTAAAACAAATCCGTCAAATTTTATTTTCAGTACCATTTTTGTTTACATTTTAATACAAAATTCAGTGTTCAGCTTAAATTAAACGTTCAATTTGCTAACTGTATGCGTGTGAAACAGGAGTTTATGGGTTTCGATCATGTTTTAAATGTGTGTTTGATAATTACAAATTTCACAATGCTTAAGCTATTACGACAAAATTGATTCTACTTAACACCGCAGAAAAAAACTTTCTAAGGTAGATTTCTTTTATGATGCCCTAATTTAAACATAAGTAACAATAAATCATGTTATCACCAAGTAAGAATAGTCATTAAGTCATCATTAAATTTTCATTGAATCATTAGCTGTGCCGAATCGTTGTAATTATTTGAATCATTCATTAAGCTACCCTGTGTCACCGGCTCTTGTTTAGAATCGTAAAATCCGTTTTACGATTTTACTTGAGTTACGGTTAAGGTCTCGGTTAATTAGACAAAGGTTAAGTTAGGGCAGGGTTAAGGTTAGGGTTAGAGTTTTTGACTGTATACATGGTCTTTGCAATTGATGTTAGTTTGAAAACGAAAGCAAATATTTCTCATGTCTAAAACCAGGGCCGCAGAATCTCGTTGTGGCGAACGATGCTTCCACTACTGTGTATTCTGCTTTGCGCTCTTTGTGGCTCACTTCAGGGTTCTACAGAGTCTGCTGACAGAGCACCAACGATGACTTTAGAAAACAACTTCTAATGAACGATGATGAAGATGACTGCTGAAGTCAACTTATGCATATGAATGGTCATGATGACGCCGAAGAAGAAGGCCCTTATATGATCATTATTCATGTGTCAAGCACTGTGGCTACAGCCGTGCGCAGTATAGGGCGACTAAATGAAACTGTACAAAAACGGAATTGCAAGCCATTGATGAATTACTACCAGGAGATTTAGCGATGAAGATTAATGCAGTATATAATTTCAGCGCACATTTAAGACGAGCTCCTGGGCTGCTCTCTCTCTCTCTCTCTCTCTCTCTCTCTCTCTCTCTCCAGTGTTCTACTAACGAAAGAATTCAAGACGTATAACCAACATTGGAGTGCAAAGGATTTTATAATTGGAATTGATGACGAAGTCCTTTTTCTGAAGTACTTAAATTAGGACTAACCTAGTTTCACTTACTTCCTTTATTTCGTAATGAACTTCAATTCGGTTATTGCTGCCAAAAATGTCCGGTTTTATTTTCATGTCAGTTGGAGAGGTCAATTGTACGCATGAAATCTTTAAAGTATGCTTAGTTGCTTGGCCTATTTGTTTATTTAATCAACTGTCTATTACAAAAGTGATTGACTACAGAAGTAGTTTTTGCAGTCGTAAATAAATAGTTACTTAAAGTGCTGGAATTAAGAAAAGTTCAATGGCGGGGGCCTACAAATTCTTGGGATGAATAACGGCTTGAATTAAACACTTTTTCAACCATAAGATAAATATTGTCAAGAAACACTTTAAGCGAGCGGGGGAAATCAAAGTTTTGGGAATCTATCTCCCAGCAGTTACAAATCGAGATGCAGTGAGGAGATCCCAACACTGTTGATTGCAAGAGATTATTAGTAGATTGCCTGGATAATGTTAAACAGACTACAGATATACCTCGATATAAATGACATGTTCCACGGGAGATTATGTTCAACTAATTCTCACTTACATTGTTTCCAGTTTTATTGTTAAGTTGTGTACGTCAAATTTCGCCGCTTGAGTCACTGAAAGTCAAAACAATGAAATTCTGAGAAATATCTGATCCGCTGCTTGCGTTCCGTGACTCTGAGACACACCTCTGAATGTGCAAGAAAAAGAGAGAGAGAGAGACAGAGAGAGAGAGAGAGAGAGAGAGAGAGAGAGAGAGAGAG
>JAQFYQ010003457.1:0-10667 GCA_034694885.1 Buchholzia appendiculata
AAAAGAATTATACAGAACAGATAAATACAAGTTACCATGATTGTTCATTTTGCTTAGAAAGGTTATGCGTCTCGTGTATGGGTGTTTGAGTACTATTTGCATACTAATGCTAGAAATGTGTGCATGAATATATTTGCACGTTTTTATGTTTCATGAGTAGTCACGATATTGTTTTGATAACGATATTGTTTAACGTGTATTATTGTGTAACGATAACGATTTTTGATCACGACATTGTTTTGATATATGGTTTTAATTAACTTTCGAGCCGGTGAAATAAGGGCTGAAAACTGCAATAACGTATTCATAAGTCTTCGATACCTCTTTCGAATTTAAATTGGCGTGATCGGGTCACACAAACAGCTTTGATTATATGATGAAAGAGGAACGTCAATATGGCTTCCTTTTCCTGAGTCATCGACTAAGATTAATTCCGCTATCCTGTTTACAGAACTGTTCATAATATTATATGTAATCAGACCTGTGACCTAAGTGTACTCTCTCCAAGTGCATTGGTTCAACTAGATCAATCGGCTGCCACTAGGGACCTATTTATTCCCCAGTGGAGCGCCCGATCATTCCCTATCGCCACTTTGCTGTATTACATCAATTAATTGTTATTACAGTTTGTTTTCCTATAACAGCCTTGAAAACATTAAATTTATTCCACTCATTATTATAATGGTAATGCTACTACATACACATTTGAAATGAATGTCATGGGCATCGACTGAGAGGTTCTAAATGCCTGCTTTGATCAATTATCATTAGTATGTACTAATGAATTAATGGATTCTGTGAACAAATAAAATACACACAACATGTGAATGGTTAATGAATTTTATAGCGGAACTGGTTATTCACGACTTTTCCAACAAGCCATTAGAAAGGCGAACTGAGAGCAAGCAGTTTCCCATGAATTTTGAGCACATGCTGAATGTTAAATCGGTTTGATCAATTGTGCATAATATGGGGCATTTGTACAAGCTTTTTTTTAGTAATTCCTCGATTTCGTCAGAGAATTAGACACATAAGGTTCGAAGTGCTCCCACCTGAAATTTTAACCGTGCTCTTAAAAACTGTTCTATCAATGTGCCAAGCCAGTTTGCTTCCTACAGACAACAATGGTTTACACGTGTCTTAGTGACTCTGCATAATTACACGATTAGTCATTAACACGCTTAAATTCAAAGAAATTAATTCAGCGAGCTAGAGCGCTACGGAAGCAAAGCACGCCGAAGACAAATCGTTGACGTTGGACGCTGCAGGCCGCCGCCTAGGAAAGAGCGAAGTCTATTCGTCATTAAGCACGGAACAGTTGAAAGCATTGCAACGACAACCTGTTTACAAACTCTGCAATCCGTCTCCAAGCACGTTCCTCTCGACAAACGACTGTAAGTTGACAATTCTAGTGGACGTACGACAGCCAATCAGATCGCTAGTTGATCACTGTCTTAAACTCTATTGTTGGATGAGGTAAAGCGGATATGCATGGTAATTGTATCGCAAAGCACGTTGCAGTCTCGAGTAGCTACCAACAGTTGTAGTTTGGACTACTTTCTGGTTACGTGGACTTAGCACATACCCTGCTCATTCATTCTCATTGTTAGAACCTTGTGAATGGGAACAGAAGAGGAAAGGAGAGAGCAGCAGGAAGAAGTACATGGAGAGAATGGAAAGAATGGAAAGCGCAATCGATTAGAAGGGATTTACAGTACTAGGCAATAACTCAACAGTGCAAGAGTACACATGACTCATTGTGTTCTGTGTTTGATGGAGAGCCGTGTATTATTTCAGTAGTTCTATAACAACACCTATCGGATTACTCCCCACTATGCCGTATAGCTCAACACATACACAATGAGTGGGTGTTTTGTTGGGGGGGGGGGGGGTATTGAGTGAGCGAGAGAGGACTGAGGAGCAAAGACAAAAAACTCCCATAAAGAAAACAACAGAATATTTGTCTATAAAACGGATTTTTCGCAAGATATCATACAATATGGGGAGGATAATAAAAGTGTCTGAAGTGGGAGAAAGATATCACTGGCTGCACATCATGCCTAGAATCAGGTACAAGGTGGTGCTAATCACATCAAGTCCGTCGCAAGCAGCAGCTTCTCTACCTCACAGAACTCGCCATCAAATGCCAGCTGACTCGCAGGCTTCGGTCAGCTTTCAAGTGATCGGGTTGCTTAAATACTAGCGGGCTTTGAATGAAGCATCGCAGGAGGTCAGAAATTCATTGTCTGACTATACCGTATAGCCCATACATACACAATGAGTGAGTGAGTTATTTTGTGGGGGGGGGGTGAGTGAACACAATGAGTGAGTGAGTTATTTTGTGGGGAAATTGAGTGAACAGAATGAGTGAGTGAGTTATTTTGTGGGGGGATTGAGTGAGCGAGAGAGGACTGAGGAGTAAAGACATAAAACTCCCATAAAGAAAACAAAAAAATATTTTTCTGTAAAACGGAAAAGACTAAATGTCGAAGAGCTGACTCTCTTGCCGCCCCCGAGGTACCACCGAGAGAGCGGTACTCTTTAGGTACTTGTCAGACTGAAAACCCTGGGGTGCCAGATTTGGGAGTTGCCACATTTGGAAAGTTAATGGGGTATACCTTAGCACTGTCTCCCAGATGAGGTTCTTCTCATTTAATCAATTAGCACTCGTCATCATCATCATCATCATCATCGTCGTCGTCGTCGTCGTCGTTTATTCAAGACAAGAGGACAGATTACATATCATCACGTGCAAAAAAGATTAACATCGTCTCAAATACATGCAGAGAGTCTGAAGATGTTCTTCAATTGTTACTGCGCCGATTGAAATCAAAGTGATCATGAAAATCTACTCTCATACCTAGAGATGAGATGATGTGATAATTAAGATTATGACACGGAAGAACTGTTGTCTCAGCCATAATATTGTTGCATGTTATTAAATTTAGTGACAACGACAGCAAATAGCCCTACGAAACATCAAAAAACGTTCATTTTGGTTTTTGTCTTAAAGTCGATAATAAAAGTTTGTTTCAGTTTTGTGTTTTAAAAAACATACAAGTGCTCATAGGACTTGGAATTGGAGAAAGAATGACTTGCTCACTGGCTGAACCTCACTGAGTTCAAAGAGTTCACTCCTCCGTGTTTTATCTTCTTCTTTTTCTCACAATCATCAGCACTTTCTTTAACGAGCAAAAACTCATCTAGGCCACTAGCTAGGTCCACTCAGTCGAGATGATCGAGTTCAGCTCCGTCTCCGCTTTCGTGAAGGTCATGTTTCATGCTTCGCTCTTTTTTTTCTGCTTCTTCTTTTTCTTTCTGTCAATTATCCTTAATACCTTCACAACAAAAGAAGCTTCTGTTTTTTTCTCGACGCCAACTCCTCACGCAATCATTAATCTCTGTTGTTGAAGATTAGTCGTCGTATGAATGTCATCCTGTCCGCCGCCTCGTGGCTATCACGTTACCATCAAAGACACACACGGCGTTGTGTGTGCTGGAGATTAGTACAAGGTCGCTTGAGTCGCTTGTATCGTAGGAAGCAAAATGATTTCGTTTTCATAGAATAATATATTTCGAAACGATTTGTACTCAGATGACATAGAAAAGAGTTATGAACAAAAAATTGCAGAGTTCTTACAAAAGAATGGTTCGATGGTTGGAGTTAGAACAGCTAACCTGTGAGTTTGTTTTGTTTGTCTTAGCTGCTGAATAGCTTGGGCTAAATGAAGTAAAATTATGAACTCCGGTCATATTGTGATATTTTTGGAGAAAGGAAGATTTTATTCTTTCAAAAATGTTGATGAGGCAGAGAGACATCTAGTAGGATTGCTTTATAAACAGAGCACTCACAAGTCATAGAGAAATATCTATGAAGGCAGCATAAACCATTAATCTTTGTTATAATGGAAAGAATATTTAACTATTAATTGTTACCTAATATGCATTAGTAATTATAGTAAAAGAATGCAAAAAAGAACAGTGAACAGCAAGTCTTTTGCGCGGTTTGAATTATTTAGGAGCAATGAAGCAAGTATTGATTTTTTTCATCCACACTACACATTTTGCCAATTTAGTCTGTGCGTCCTGTACGAATAATACTCTAAGTGAACATTCAACTATTTTTTGAAAAGTGAGCACATAATTCCAGTGTTTCAAAATGGGTACTCACAAACTTGTTGCAAAAGTGAGCACTCATTTTTTTGTATGAGAACTCACAATGAGTTCTCAATTGGTTATTGAAAGCGAGCACTCAATTGATCTTCATGAGCTCGACGGAATCATGATAGCAATAGATCGTTTTGGGATAAATATTCTATGTGATAAAATTCTATGATTAAACTTCTTCCATGTGCAGAAATCATTCTGGATACTACAAAGTAGCTATAAATTACGTTTTGACTGTTCGTGTTTCCTACAAATTAAATATTTTCGCCGTGTCGATTATATTTGCTTGCTATGCGATTACCTGAATTAATTTAAGTATCTTTACGAATAATTTTTTGGAGGAAATCTGAAACGTTAGAGCGCAATTTGTAGCCATTTTGTAGTATCCAAAAACCTTTTTGCAACCCGGAAGTAGTTTAATCATAGAGTCATAAAGCATAATAGTATATATACATAATATTCCAAACTGTCTGTACTGGCTCGATTGCAAATTAGCAACGTATTACAACGTGAGAATCACGTTTGAATGCTACGCCTTTACAATTAAAATGTAAAACCTCAATGCGATATATTTCAGCGCATGAAGATTATACGAATCATAGCAAAGCTTCGCATTGAGAATTTGGAACTAGGCCTGGTTCTAGGAACTAGGCACCCAGTTTCGATGATCGATTGTTACTGTTGTTGAAAGTGTGTCGTGAGAGCTAAAAGTAGTTTTATCTTTTCTGCTGATCTCTCGTTTAAATAGTTTTATAACTACACTTCTTTATTATGTTAACTTATTTTATCAGGTTGTGTTTTCGTTTGTAATAGTCCTCTGCTTAGAAAGAGTATTTATAATATTCATATATAAATAATATTCATAGTTTATATAAATGATAAATAATACATACATAGTTATACATAGAAATACTAATAACATATCTCAATATATTGTAATATTTAAATATTGATGCTCGGGTTTATCTTGTCACATTTATTTCGTATTTTCCTATAAAACATATCATGTTGTTTAATTGAAACATTGAAAGATGTTGTTTTTCAGATTTGTTTTGCAAAACGGCAGGGGACAATATGGTGTTTTCTAGAATATTCATTGTGTAATAATTCATAAAAGATTTTTTGTGTGTGAAGAGAACAGCGTTTAGTTGATTAAATCTCATAAGTTCGGAGAAACAATTGATGTTGGTTGAAACACTGGAACTACTTAGCAATCTGATATCATCTCCTCATAGAGACTGTCTCGGCGAACTGACACTTGAGAAGAAGTTGATTAAGAGGGGTAAAAATCATCATAGCTGCTTGTTTCACATAGAAAACAAAGAGGAGCTTGAGTCGATCATGCAAAAAAACTCTAGCTCTCATCTTTTCAGTCGTGACCTATATCCGAGAAATCTCCACGTGAAAGTTTTTTCTCGAAAAATCTGAATGGTATATTATTTCATTTGACGGCGTCCAGACGGTTCTAGCATGAAAGGCAGGTTCCAGGTTCGATCTCTCTGGGGGGGGGGCTGTATACTTTTTCATTCATAGATACACGCATGTCCAAAGACACGTCATTTCTGTTTCAAAAGAAGTAGATCGGAATTAAAGGAACGTACATCTTGTTCAATCGGTACTGTGCCCTACTCAAAGTAAAGTGGTTGTGAGAAAGACTCAAAGCTGAAACTGAAACTCGATATCAACTTATTATCAAGTCTACGAAAATTGTTAACGCACGATTGCTGTATGCAGAAGGATCATAACATTCAACCATTGCGTACCTCATAAGCCTGGTGGATCAATACCATCGTCATGTGAGCTTTTGTCAAAGCAAGTGCTCGTCTTCGGAAGTAGTGCTTTTAGTCATTCATATTAATAATAACCATTCACTATTGTCTTTTTAAGCTATCACACTGGGTTATTTGAAGGGCTTCTTTTACTGGTCTGAGCCATGATGTCATGTATCTAGTTAAAAACATGAAAATAAGTCTCCTGGTTATTGCAGCTCCATACAACCATAGTAACAAAAAAATTAGGTTACTAAAATAAGTTTGGAGGAAGTTGAAAAGAACCAAGAATAATAAACTTCCTTACTTTCATTATAGCTTGAAATTTAAATACAGGATTTTTCGTCTAAGAATACCTCGTTTTGTTAATAATATGCTCAGCACCAAATGTCATCGACTTAATACGTTTTGTGAAAACTGCGTTTATTGAACGCGAAAAGTTTAATATAGAAGTGTATTCAATTATTTTGATCTAAAGTCCTTATTTTAGAAATAAGACGGATCTTTATTTTAAAAAAATTATTCATTTGCGACTTTGTAAATTTCCTGTTGTGCGTGCGATCGTAAACAAAACAATGTAAATATCATAACTAAGAAGAAGGCCACTGACAACATAAACAATTGTCTATTTGAAAGAAAGACTTCGCAATGTTGAACAATTGCATATTTATCTAATCAATTAGCACAAAATATACAAAAAAGTCATGAAAACGTTGTTAGAAATGTGACAACTAGTTCAAGCTGCCTTGGACGGAGAGAATTATATGTGCTCTATTCGATGTAGATTATTAGTGCTGTGGATGACTTATTTTTTATAAATCACCCACTCATAAAATTGAACATCAATGTATTGTCGTCGCGTT
Source organism: Buchholzia appendiculata (assembly GCA_034694885.1). NCBI lineage: Eukaryota > Metazoa > Annelida > Clitellata > Enchytraeida > Enchytraeidae > Buchholzia > Buchholzia appendiculata. Next base: position 6,800 of record JAQFYQ010003457.1, read on the forward strand.
AACTGAGCGATATAATGACGTATCAACGCTTTTTGTTTAATTCTTTTGCTGCTACAGCTTAACGTTGTGCTAACACGGGCTGCAAAATCTCATGCGATAGATATACTATCGCATGCTACAGGTAGGCAGTCGCATGCGCCAGGTAAACAATCCTAAGCTACAGGTAAACAATCCTAAGCTACAGGTAAATAATCATAAGCTACAGGTAAACGATCATAAGCTACAGGTAAACAAGCATAAGCTACAGGTAAATAATCATAAGCTACAGGTAGACAATCATAAACTACAGGTAAACAACCATAAGCTACAGGTAAACAATCAGAAAGCTACAGGTAGACAATAAGCTACAGGTAGACAATAAGCTACAGGTAAACAATCATAAGCTACAGGTAAACAATCATAAGCTACAGGTAAACAGTCGCATGCAAGTAACAGTTACTTAAAGAGTCGCATGCTATTGTAACACTTTCCCATGGGCCTGGTAACACAAGTAACAGCTTCATATACACGATCGAATGCCATAGGGACACAGTAGCATGCTATAGGAACACAGTCACATGCTATAGGGAGACAGTCGCATACTATAGGGAGGAAGTCGTATGCTAATGTACAAACGTATATCAGCGTGCGACAGGTTATGGATGCCTAGTGGATGCATAGTCGCATGCAATTGCTATACAGTTTCATGCAATCTCAGTCGTATGCAACATCTACAAGTCACCATTCCCTGTTAATGCTTCAATGTCGCGATAGTAGAATGATTAAGACAGACGCAGAGCTAGACGGACTGACAGACAGACTGACAGACGGACGGACTGACAGCCAGGCTGACAGACGCTCGTCCTTTCTACCATACATTTCTTGTATGGAAGTGGCAAGACAGGTTGACAGCATTGGACTCGGCGGCTTATTATTGAGCATATAGTCGTCACCTGCTGCTACACGCTGCAACCTGATGACGTCAATAGGAGAGCAAGAACCACACAGCCTGGCTGCTGTTCATTATCTCTCTCAAATGTGCACCAAGAAAATGTTCACTTATTCTAATGTGTTTCGCCGTCTGCCGAGTAAATCAACGCGTAGGAATATTATTCATTCAGGGGTTAAATGGTAGGATTGAAACTGAAGATATGGCGGATTTTGAGTTCTTGTTACGGCAAGGTGGAATTTGACGGGGTTGGGTTGGACCGACCCTCGCCCTCCCCCCCCCCCTGGAAGATGGCTTTACCTGCGCCTCGTTTAAATTTTTTAAAAAAATTCGAGGGGTCGGTTTTACCTAAATTTGGACCGTCGCCACCTCCAAACCCGAGTCCGACCCCACCCACCTACTGCAGGCAGTGTAAAGAACAAGCAGCATTGGAATTAATGCATGGCTCTCTGGTGAAGCTCGAAATGTCGTTATGCATCTTTCTTGCATTCAGTTTCTTGCATTCCAAAATTAATAAATTAAGGAATTTACCAAATAATTATTTCTCTTGCATCAAACACTTGTTCATTTTCCTGTAAGTAAGATATTTAATACTGTATCTCAAAGACCTATAGTGTTGTTATATAAACCAGCCTTTACTATTACTCGTACAATAGAAGTAAGCATTGATAATATTAGAACTATTGAAAAGGTTTTAGTTAAAGTTATTTCCTGTTCAAATTGTACTTCTTCCTTTACCAAAAGTACTACATCTGCCAGACATTGAATCGTTTAATCCGAAATTAACAGTTATGAGTATATTTATATTACTATTAATGTGTATGTCACGGAAAGCCAGTAACTTTCTTATAGCCAGTATCCTGATGCACAATTAATGCTTGCAGTCTCCTGTTGTCTGCGACAGTGACGACTGGGGTGAAGGTAGCGACTCGTATGTTAACTATGTAACGAGTAGGACGACGTTGATGGACGGACGGACGGACGGACGGACAGGCGGACAGGCGGACGGAAGGACGGGACAAAATTTGTGCGACCCTGGAGACGAGTCCGGGGCTGGTGGGTGGGGGGGGAGTGAAGGGAGGTCGGGAGGAATTAGCATTAAGATCCGGTTACAGGCCGTACGGGCAGCAGCCGTGTTGGCGGTGGTCAGCGCATGCAAGGTGAACCCAGAGACTGGTGAGAAATTCATCGTGTGTGGCGAAGTTAATGTTTCATGTTATGGAAGTTTATACCCGGTTTAGCTGCATTCGGATTGATCGACATCCGCCATTGTTTGAATATCAAATGTGATGTTGATGGCCGCGTGCTTTATAAATTTTCTTTCGGTAGCAAGTGTGAAGTTATTTATTCCTAGATAGGATAAGCCAGAACGGTGGCCAGCCAGTTCGGAGCGTAGTTATCAGTCAAGTTAGTGTTCAGAGAGTAATGGTTAATGGTCCCGCTTTATTAGTGGAAACGATTCATCAATGAGAGACAGTGTCCGAATTGTCCACTGTCACAATTTTCAGATCCCAGTCATGTTTAGGCTCTAAGTACAATTAAATATATAGACGATGGCACTAAGTTCTCAATGCTTTGTCAACAATGGTCAATTTATTGCGGAAACACTTTGAGTTGAGCGAACGTTATCATTCCATCAAATGTTTTTTAAACGTTGCGCTCACAATGACGGAATGACGACTTTTGTGTAACTCGCATTCATTATATTTGCTTCCCTTTTAACAGTCTCTTTTTGTTTCGTATATTTTGAAATTATTGCGTATTGTTTTCATATATGATATTATGGATGTATGTACAGTACAGTATGCACGTGTGCATGTATGTGTACTGTTAAAAAATACTAGATGCTACTGGGCCACATGTTCAATTACTGATTTCTAGGCTACTGCAGCTACCGCTGCCACTTCCATTACTACAGCAACTGGCAGTTCACCCCTACTCTGCACAGCCACTACTATACCCCCTGTCCTCTGCCGCTAAAATGATTATTGACACTGTTATTAACCTCTGTCATTACATGGACTCATATGCAAGACTTTCTCATATTCGTTTCGATCATGTTTTCTCAGATTTTTTTCATTTTCGCGGAAGTTTTTCGCTGATGAAAGATTTCCTGATGATTTAATTCATACGTCTTCTTTCCTCCGCACATAAAAATCATCCACCTATAGAGGATTATCTCACAGTACCCTACAAAAGAATCTCTTCAGATAAATGAACCTGGGCTAAGTGGTTGGGAAGAAAATTGTCAAATCAAACCATAACGCGCTCTTTATCGAAAATAATGCTCATCTATCCTTGGCACAAAAAACACAATTTATTAATCATAGATTTTAAATCTATCAAGTGACTAATTATCAAATAATGCCACACACACGTTCTCTCTTCAAATTAAACCATGTCTTTAACCAAATATACCTTCAACCCTCACCACCATACCTCCAATTTATCAAAATAGAAAATGTTGGTGTGATCACAATAATTGTCATAAGATTCGCGCCAGGTTAATGGCTCTACAAATTAATCGAATTAGAATAATCAAATTTCCTTGATAAAATTATAGAAAAACAACACGAAACCAAAATCTTTCTGCAGCTGATTGTCTCCAGGTTCGCCAACCGACGTCAGAGCGGAGGCGTAAACATTTGTATTACGTTACGGTTTGTGTGAGCCGCTGTGAGCGTTATCCGCGAGAAAAAGATCTTTGCCGCAAATTATATTGAAATATAAGTTTTAAAATGTAAAGAGCGATATTGCTTAAATTCAACAGCTGTATGTGTCTCCGTCCGGGATTTTTTCATATATTTTGTGTTGGGGACTTGAACAATATTTGGGGTGTCAATTTGTGGAGAAATTCTGACGGGGATGAGAAATCTCACTCTAAATTATTCTGAGCGCTGGGCGACAAGAAATTCCCCAATTAATTCTGACGAGCGGGGG